>MU716231.1:12431-36042 GCA_026770625.1 Nicotiana glauca
TCAAATTCTAACCAAATACGCTTTCGATCAAAAACCTAACCAAACCTCGTCCGAATGACCTAAAATTTTGTACACACATCCCAAATGACATGAAGGAGCTACAGCAACTTCCGGAATTCAAATCCAACCCTCGGATCAAAAACTCACTATCGAACCGGAAACTTCAAAAATTCAAATTTCGGCATTTCAAGCCTAAATGAGCTACGGACCTCTAAATAACATTCTGAACATGCTCCCAACCCCGAAATCACCTAGCAGAGCTAACAGAACCATCGAATTTCCATTTCGAGGTCGTCTTCACACTATTCCGAATACGGGCCATTTTCATCTCTTAAACTCTCATTTAGGGACTAAGTGTCCCAAAACACTCCGAATCCTAATACCGAACGTCCCGGCAAACCAAAATAGCAGAAATTAACTTAGGGAAAGCAGTTAATGGGGGATCGGGGCATAAATTCCAAAAACGACCGGCCGGGTCGTTACAAGGACAATGGGAGATTAAGAAGATAATTACAAGTTTTAGCAAGTAAAAGGAGCAAGGTGAAAAGGAGTACGAGGTACACAGTTAATGAAAGTTAACAGAGTTTATAATTGAGGCAGAAGAACACAAGCTTTTGAATTATATTCAATAGTAATAGAGGTATATACAATTGGTCACACCCATTTCAGATATGCCCTATGGGGGTTAACAAAAGTAGCATAAGAAGATATGATGGTTGAATTGATTGCGTCAGTTGATGTTTTAAAAGGATATTGTAGATATGCTAATAGATCTCTTTATGAGACACCTAGATGGTGCACTCTAAAATAAGGCAGTCCGATATGAGTATTACAAAAATATGCACTATAAGCCTTGAAGGGATAAATATTACCTTAGTGTGGCTCGCGTCCCTAGTACAACGAGAACGTTAAGCAACTTGAAAAGCCACTGGATGAAGCAAAGAGAAGCTAAAAGAAAAAGAATGTCTAGTTCCAGTTTTCAGAATAGAGTGATAGGCATAAATGTTAGCGGGAAATTAAAAAAGAGTTAATGAAACATTATGAGGAAGATGTGGTACATGGATGACAATGGTAGATGAAAAGATGACAATATTACAAGATCTATAGTCAAGTGAAGGAAGAGACGAGAGGTGATACACCTTAGGAAAACAAAAGAATATAGGCCATACAATCACATCCTCATTTCGAGAAATAAGTTCGCGACTCTAATGTGATTAATAGAAGGAAAGGTTAGACCCTAGATTAACAGAAATCAGTATGGACTGGTGAATAAGATAAACTAAACGTGAATAATGAACTAAGTGATTTGTTTATATTCGGTATCATGAGAATTTCAGAGGTGCATTCCGAAAATAATAGAATGGACAATAGAAGGAGATCCACGATGAATTCAGAGAATGGTCTTTAGGGAGATACTCCCCTAAATAAAGCAAGGTGAGCAAAGTTCAGCTTAAGGGACTGTATGTTCCAGTTATACTAAGTTTCACCCTCGTGAGTAAGGAATTTTTCTATCCTTGGTAAGGAAGGATTACCGCAAGGCGAGTAAGGGTCATCGATTATGTAAAAAGACACCAAAGATGAAGATTTAAAATATCTATAGGTAGGTCATCGTAGCTCCGCTTTTTAGCACTCCCCAAAAAGGGGGGATATGGAATGATGTGACGTTAAGCCAGAGTTAAGTGGTCCTAGTAATTATAGAAAGATAAAGGAAAAAAGCAAAAAAAATGAAAAGGGATGAGATTGAAATTATCCGAAGACTACATACGATTCCAGAACATTATGCCAAAATGACGTCCAAGAGAGGAAGAAAATGTTTTCTGTCGAAATGTTAGTAATAGATAAGGAGTCGGTACAAGCAATAAGTTAAAACAAAGAAAATAACCCAAGAAAGATTACGCGGAAAATTGATATGAAAATGGGCCAACGAGTAGTTGGTAGTTGATTAAGGAAGAGCCTAGTTATGGCCAAATAGGAGTTTATAGATGAGTCAGCAGATCGCGTAGGATAAACATAGTAAAACCCAATATAGTGAACTCAGCCTCGTAATAACGTCATTGTAATACTTAATAAGTATTCAGTTAGGAGTTGGGGTTGTTAAAGGTACCGTAGGAGTATTGTGGGAATGAAAGACAGTGCCTCTGGGAAGGCAATCAAAATATCAATTCAGAAGCAACCTTACACGCCCAAGGGCACGAAGGTAAGCAACTACGGATAATTACAGGCAAGGAAGAACATCAAAAGGTCCGTAATAAGCTCACATCTTTACGAGGTTCAAGGGTTCTCCCTAAGTACTACAACGAAAGACTAGCTGAGGAAATAAGGAAAAAGGCTTCAACTTAAGCATAACGACCTAAAGAGGAAATGGTCGTGTAACAACAGTCTCACAACAACATTATATCACTCCAAAGGAAAGTGGCACCTACCGTGACTAATGAACGGGAAGTAAAGTTAAAGTAATATTCGAGATCATATTAGTTGCACGAAAACAAACTCTGGAATGTGTAGGCACCAAGATGAGCTAAGTATGGACACAATAAGGGGGCAAAAGACAGGGAAAGGTAATATCTTACGTTGAAAGAAAGCTAAAATGGAATGAAAGGAATTATTCGATCAATGATCCAAAGTTAGTACATTATGGATACACTCAAGATTTTGGAGCATTATCCATACATCATATATGTTGACAATCATATAGCCGTGAAATATTTCGGTATAAGTTAAAAGAAATAATTGAGCCCAACTCATAGACGAAGTATTAAATTATTAAAGGATTTTATCATGAATATCCCTCAGCACCTTTAACAAATTTGACTCAGAAGCGAGCAAAGTTTCAATGGATTGATGCTTGCGAATGGAGTTTCCAGACATTAAAGGACATATTAACTTTAGCACAGGTTCTAACACTCCTAGAAGGGACCGATAATTATGTTATTTATTTCGACACTTCAGGCATTGGATTGGATTGTGTGCTGATGTAGCATCATAAGGTTGTGGCTTATACTTGTAGATAACTAAGAAATCATGAGAAGAACAACCTAACCCATGATTTAGAGTTAGCCGTGGTGATTCATACACTAAAGATGTTGAGGCCCTACTGATGAGTGGTGATTTTACCACTCAATCTAGTCTCTTTTCCTAAGCTTTTATGTCCTTTCACTATAATATGAGGTCGTTTATGGTATGTACTATTATATTTTTAGCTAAATGATGCTATGAAGTGATTTGAATTGAATTGAAGTGGAATTGAGCACAAGAGAGTGATTTTGCATCTACAGAAGAGTTGTCGCAGAAGTAATCCCGCATCTGTGAAGATGAACCTTTTCCCAGGAATCGCATCTGCAAGTCATTTTCCTCCTCTGCGGTAGCGCATCTGCGCTTTTGGAGTCCGCATCTGCAGTGTTAGAAAATTTCAACATTCCGCTTCTACGATAAGGTATCCGCATATGCGAAACCGCATTTGTAATGATTTATTCGCAGATGTGGTCAACGGGCATCAGACCTGGGCAGATTAGACATTTCACATTTTATCATTTCCAAACCCACAAATACTCAACCTAGCAGTATCTTTGGACATCTCTGGACATATTTAGCATATTATTGAGTTCTTTGACTAGAGAAGAACAAGGTTGGAAGCTAGGTCTTTGCACACACGCTTAGGTCTTGATGATTTGAAGCTTGTGGTTAAGGATTTTTTTACACATTTAAGTTGCTTTCTTCATTTCCTTGCTTTGTACTATATATCTAAGTGTGTAGTATTTTATTCAACACATGAATCTTGTTTATGGAAATATTCATGTTTAAAGTGTGGATTAAATACCTTGTTGTGCTTATTTATTGAATAATTTTTATTCTTTTATGAAGTAAATTATTATTTCTTTAATTATTCTTGTTCTTTAATGTTTCCAAAGGGATTAGCTAACCCTAGGACTCCCCCATTAACTTCGAATTAATTTTGGAAAATATAATTTGGGATTGGGAAACATTAAATAACAAGAACTTGAGGCGTTAACCCTCATTTTATAGATTCTACCTAGGAATAGTATTGAACTATTTGTAGCTATTCCAGGTGTGCTTAATCTCTTAATTGTTTTAGGGATAATTCAATTAGTAAGTCTTGTTAGTCTTCGGAAGAAGCTAATATGGAATTATTACCCGTGGCTAATTAACATAAAATCGCTCATATTTGTAAAATCATGAAATACATTGGATCGTTACTTGAGTGTAATTCCCGATGCAACCATACTTGTAGTAATTGATCATTTTACTTGATTTCTAGGTTAGTTTACATTTCCGCATTTAGTTATAAACACTTTTAAACCAAATTCCTATTGTTTGGCATTGCGCGATAAGTGATAATTCTCTTGTATTCCTAATCGCCTACATATTGTTCTCTGTAGGATTCGACCCTGACTCATAGTTGGGTAAATTATATTGCATGCGAGTATATCCATTTACTTTTTAGTAGTGGATTTGGACGTCATCGAAATTGACGCCATTGTCGGGGAACAATTTGTCGTAATTTAGGTTGTTTGAGAATTGGCGTAAATGCTTTGGTCCAAACTTATGAATATTTGTGTAATTATTTTTCTTACCTTGGTCTATTTTTCTTGTTTGTTTCTTATTTATTTTCTTATTTTTGAAAAATGGCATCATATAATAAAAATCGGTCGGATGGTAGTTGTTCATACTTTGATGACCCTTGTCCTTATTGTGGAGGACGACACTCCTGGCAAACTTGTTTAAATTCACCCGGGGGTGGATTCTATGCTCAATCTAAAACCCATGAGTTGAGTATTTATTATAAGTGTGGTTTTCAAAATGATCATTGGGATGATTGTTCTTATTTGTCCTTCCCTTCCCCAAGCCCCCACTATGATGATTCTACGTTTTGTGATGAAAATTATAGGGCTATGGAAGTGGAAGAAGTTGAGCATGGCCGAAATGGAGAATTCAAGCTCATGTTGGAGTGCCTAATTGAAGAAGGAAACAAAGAACAACGTGCCTTGGAGGAGCTTTTGGAAACCAGTCTCCAAAATGACTTGGCACTTGCAAGGTTGCACTCACAAATGGGAGAAATGCTTGAAGCTTTAGAGGTCCAAAAAGCCTTGGAAGTTAATGAGAGCCAAGAATTTTTCTTAGATGTGGAAGCCGAAAATCCTTCTTTGGCACTTGATCAAAACCAAGAAGAACTCTCAAATGCTCAAAATGAGAAGATCATGCTCATGTTGGAGACAATTCTTGAAAATGAGGAGAAGCACAACTTTGAACTCGAGGACTTGAAACAAGGCTTGACTTACAATGATGAACACATCCGCACTTTTGAAGATCAAATGAAAATATTGGCTGAGGCTCACTATGCCCACCAACTTGAGAGTGTGGAAGGAAGCCAAGAAGAGTCCAATTCTGATGAAGAAAGTGAGCTTTACTTCGAGGAATCAAGAATTGAACATTCGCCAACCGACTCCATGATTGTTAGTGATGCCAAGAAAAATATGGAATTAGCGTTAACCGGTGTAAATGAAAATTTGGTTGAGATTGACACTAGTCAGGGGGAAGAAGAGGATGTCAAAATTCGAGAAAAATTGCAAGTTGGAGGTTTAAAGTCACATTCAAAGCATTTTTCAACATTGGAATTGTGTGGTGATATGGGAATTGAACTACATGAGTCAATGAGGGATTGCGAGGAGGAAAGGCAACAACCATACATCTTACAATTTAAGGGAACAAGAAAGAAAAATGACATTCCTCACATGAGAGCCAAGAAGTGCAAAATGAAGAATTTAAAGCTTGGCATGATCATCAACTTACCACCCCCTATCGCTCGTGGTCACAAACTTGATTCCAAAGTAGGTGCCCAGTTCATATCATCCAAGTGGCGAGAAAAGTGGTAAAGTTGAGTTGCGTCGTGCCACGATGTTAAATGCGGCAATTGGTGGGAGGCAACCCATCATTTTTCAAATTTTTTGGTCGTTTTTGAAATTTTCTTTTTTAGAATAGCTTAATATATTATTTTTGATTAATCTGCCAAATTTCAGATTATTTTGAGTTGAATTAATGAGTTCTGGATGTTGGAAGTGCACAAAAACAGTGGCTGAAAATCTGTGCATCAATCTTCTGGTGTAACCGCATCTGCGGATTTTTGACTGCATATGCGGTCACGTAGAAGCGGTTTTAGTATCGTAGAAGTGGACGTTTCTGTAGAAGCAAGTCGTTGTCTGCATACGCATCTCCGCAGAAGTGATACAATACTGCAGATGCGGAAATCGAGCAGCTTTAAGAAAAATAGAAGTCTGTATACTTTGTATACTGCTCTTCGCCGAGGTATCCTTTGCATTTGTTCCCCCAGCCTTAAATCCCCCAAACTCTAACAATCTCAAAAGCATCCACTACTTCTGTTATCTATTGCACTCACACGAGACTCGGGTATTTTCTTTTAAGTTTGATCTACTTCTCTTCTCTTTTCTTTCTTTCTGTCTTCTTTTTCATTGCAAACATCTCCACATTTTTATTTTATTTTATTTGATGTTGTTATTTTCGATTTAATTGCTGTTAGTTTTAGGAAGTAAGAGAAATTTTTTGAGAGATTCATGTGTGTGTGCTGTTAGTATTGAATCAAAATTGTGGGAAATCTGAGTACCCAAATTGTGTGAAGGAGAAGTGATGTTAAACTGCTTGCAAGATGTTCGACACAATGCTTAAAAGAAAATTTCTTGCTAAATACCGCAAAATCGGTCTCAATAGGATCATAATATCATGTAGTGCACTAATTTAGAAGTCTTGAGTATAAATTAGGTGCCAAAATCGGGTTAAGAGTTGAAAGATAGGGAGAAAAATTTGGGCGTTTAAACCCTTGTCTGAGCACCGCAGATACGGAACAAAAACTGTAGATGCGGTTTCGCACCTGCGTAGACTGTTCCACATGTGGGATTTCTGGAAACTTGAGCAAAACTACAGATACGTAGAAATTTTTGTACTGTTCCGCAAATGCAAAAATTGGGCAGAATTTCAAAATTCGGTAGCTTTGCAATAGGGCCTTTTCGGGCCTGTTCAACCTGATTCTTTGGCCTAATTGTAGTATTTTTAATTGCTTAACATTATTCTATTACCCCGACTCACATTCTTTTGATTTTATGAAGGCACTTTGAGCTAAAATGGACCCGAACATGAGCGAAAATGCCCCACAACAACATGAAATTAAGGACGAGGTTGATGAACCATTTGATGAATCACACTTCATGTCAGCTAACTGTCAGTGTATATACTATGACAACCTTGTCAACAAAAGTTTAGTGCTTGAAAATGGGATTAACGATGAAAAATTTGCCGAGAAGCTCCCAGATTCTATGCCCGTCTCCATATATCCGAATGGTCATGCTTCATTCCCACTACATGCAAAGCTAATGAGGAGTGGTATGCAAAATATATGCCAACCTTAAGCGCATAGACTTTGCCAACCCACAACTCATCATCAGAGGAAAATTGGTAAGGTTTGGGATATAACAGATAAATGACACTCTTGGGATCCACAACTATCCAATTTAGCCGATGCAAGAGAAAGATCAATGTGAAAACGGGAAGTGGCTTGTCTCCAAACTCTACCCTCCAAGCATAAGAGCTAAATGGGGAAACCGGAGAAAAGGTTTGAAATGAATTAACTTCACTGCTTAAGAAAAAATGTGGTTGTACATCCTTTGCAACAGAGTGTCTGCTTGTGGAAACGTCTCATATGTCACCTACACCAGGTCATTAATCATTGCATACATCCTGGACGACATTTCTGTGAATGTCGGGTACTATATCCTGCGGGAGCTGAGGGATTATTTGTGGGACAAGGATGCAGGGATGATGTTCCCTTCACTGATCACATAGCCATGCATGAGAGCAGAGGTTTAGGTGCATAGCAGCGATCGATGGCTACCAACTGACAAACCTTTTCACCCACTGAGAGTTACAGGAGAGGGTAGTGCACTCCAATGCAAGAAAAGAAAGGTCACCACTTCTGCTACCGATCCAGAGCCTTCATCACAGGCAGCTACACTTGAGGGACCATTTGGGGTGCTAAACTTTAAGTTTGCATCCATCCGGGAGTTAGCATCACATCTTTCGAGTGGGCCTTCATCCTCCCAGCTTGGTCCCTCGTACTTCTCCGGGGAAGAAATGAAGAGTTACTTAGATGCGCAGAAGAGCCAGAAAGATTCTCATGAGAAGATGGCAGCATCAGTGACCAGAATTGAGGTAGCCTACGGAACTTTGGCCAAGGCCCATGTTGATCTCTAGTCAGACTTCATGAAGAAGAAGGGGAAGAACAAAAAGAAAAGCAAATTTATGGTAAAAATATGGAGAGGCATAAAGACCATCTTCAAATGGGGAAACCCAGGCAAGAAGATGCCAGTGTTGGACAAGGATGATAGCGAGGAGTACTCATTCGTGTCAGAGGCTGGTGATAGTGATGATGATGGTGAGACCGACGATGTTTAGGCCACGAGTTTAGCCCAGCAGTGATCAGCCATCCTCCAATAGTCTGCTAGTCTGATGCAGACCTCAGGGAGACCCTCAAACTATTTGTGCTTTATATTTGATATTGTAGAGTGAGGGCACTACAATTTTTTTAGTTGGGGGTTGCTGTAGGAGTATACTGTATTCACACTATGATATTGTGTGCCCTTGTCGGGCTTATTTTGTTGTTATGGATATTGTGTGCCCTTACCAGGCTTATTGTGTTGTTTTGAATATTCTGTGCCCTTGCCAGGCTATTTTGTGTATCATGTTCTCTTACTGAGCTTGGTGTAATTAGTCTATGTTTAGCTTTCTTTTGTTATTTGTTTTCTTTAGTAGTTTGTGTTATTTGTATTAGCCACTTTTATTTTAGTATCCTTTTTAGTAGTTTTGTTCTTTTATTTTTTCCTTAAGTAGTATTTTCTTGGGTTTTCTTCATGCTACGGTTCTTTCCCAAGGAACATTCTTTTGAAGTGAACCGGATGACTTTTCTCTATGATAGATGGCTTGACAACTTTCTTAAGGGGATTAGTCTTGTTTTGGTAGGAGGAGACTTTTGAATTATTTGGTACTAGTAAAATTAGTCTCTTGTATGTGAAATGTAAATTAAGAATACCCCTCCTAATTTTAGTTTTGAACTAAAATAAATTGCATGGTAAAAAATTAAAAAAAATTGTGATATATTTTTGGCTCTTTTAGTGACTCTTTGCCCACTAGTTTGAAAAATATTGCTCTAGATGCTCTTATTAGAAAATGAAATTGATCCATCCTGATTAATTCATGTGCCACGTGTGTTAGTGTTTGTACAAATAAATCTTGTGTTTACTTCTATCATCTAGAACTTGTCCGGTCAGTCTTTCAACGCTAATGATAGTATGTTTGGTTGGAGGAATGATTTTAGGCATTCTTTGTTTTATTTGCAAAACCTCTTTAGCCTTTCAAGCCTGCCATTGCACAAATAATATCACTAGTACCATATTTGAGCCTTTAACCTTTTCTTTGGGCACCTCATTACAAACCTTTCCCCTTTTGTAAAATAACTCCCTCTTTTGAACCCGTCCCTCCTTGAACATTGAGAATGAGGCTAAAAGCCTAAGTTGGGGGCGTGGTTTCAAAGTGGAAAGTGGTAAGGTTGTACATTGAGTGTAGGAACATATACCTCAAAGTGTTCATATTAAATTATTCAAGCTCCAAAAGAAAAATATGTATATATATAGAATGTATATAAATTATGGAGCCTTGAATAAAATTAGAGAGGTATTAAAGGTGGTTCTATATTGGGAAACAAATGCCAATGAGGCTATGTGGTTTGAAAAGAAACAAAGTGCAAAAGGAATGACTATATATATGTATGTATATAAATTATGGAGCCTTGAATAAAATTAGAGAGGTATTTAACGTGGTTCTATATTGGGAAACAAATGCCAATGAGGCTATGTGGTTTGAAAAGAAACAAAGTGCAAAAGGAATGACAAATCTGAGTAGTGTTCAAGGAGGATGAAGTCATTGGTATCCCAATGCTTATCCGACTCTTCCCTAAACCTACATTACAAGCTTAAAAAGTCCTTATGGGACCTCAAATCGAATGATCTTGAATAGGCAATGAATTAAAATAAGGGTAAGCTTATGTTGTAACACTTCAAATTCTTTGTGAGAGTGGGTGTATTTGTAAATTTGTCACTTATGTTGTATTATAAATATAGTGGTTTTGGGATTTTCGTTCTTGTGGGGCACATGAATTAGGAAGGATTGGTGAAATTGAGTAAGTTGAGCATATGTAGTGGACTAGTATTTTTGAGTCACTTCTTGAGGCTTATTCTTGTGACTTGATTATTTTGGAAACTCCCTTGCACATTATTGAAGTTTTTTTTTAAATAAGGGATTCATTCGGGAAAGATACATATAATTGAGCCTAATTATTAGTACCAACAAAATCCATAAGTATGGTGAATTAATTGGATAATGTGATATGTAAATAATTGCAATGCCACTTGTGTTCTAAATGGTAAATCCTCATTGAAATGTTGGTTTTGATTTGTTTCAGGACAAGCAAAAGCTTTAAGTTGGGGGTGTTGATAAGTGGTAATTTTACCACTCAATATAGTCTCTTTTCCTTAGATTTTATGTCCATTAACTATAATATGAGGTTGTTTATGGTGTGTATTGTTAGATTTTCAGGTAAATGATGCTATGAAGTGATTTGAATTGAATTGAGCACAAGAGGGTGAAAATAATGAAAAACTATCTAGTGATTTCACATCCGTGAAAGATTTGTCACGGAAGTGATCCCGCATCTGTGGGGAGTAGAAACGCATTTGCGGAGATGAACCTTTTCCCAAGAACAACATCTGCGAGTCATATTCCGCCTATGCGGTAGCGCATCTGCGCTTTTGGAGTCCCCATCTGCGGTGTTAGACAAATTTCAACATTTCACTTCTACGGTAAGGTATCCGTATCTGCGAAACCGCATCTGCGAGGATTCATCAGCAGATGTAGTCAACGGGAATTAGACCTGGGCAGTTTAGGCATTTCATATTTTCTCATTTCGAAACCCACAAATACTCAACATAGGAGTATCTTTGGACATCTCTGGACGCCTTTAGCATATTTTTAAGTTCTTAGACTAGAGAAGAACAAGGTTGGAAGCTAGGGCTTTGCACACACACTTGGGTCTTCAAGATTTGAAGCTTGTGGTTAAGGATTTCTTACCCATTTATGTTGCTTTCTTCATTTCCTTGTTTTGTATTGTTTATCTAAGTGTGTAGTATTTTATCCAACAATTGAATCTTGTTTATGGAAATATTCATGTTTAAAGTGTGGATTAAATACCTTGTTGTGCTTATGTATTGAATGATTTTTACTCTTTTATGAAGTGAGTTATTGTTTCTTTAATTATTCTTGTTCTTTAATGTTTCCAAAGGGATTAGCTAACCCTAGGACTCCCCCATTAACTCCGAATTAATTTTGAAAAAGATAATTTGGGGTTGGGAAAGATTAATTAACAAAAACTTGAGGCGTTAACCCTCATTTTATAGATTCTACCTAGGGATAGGATTGAACTACTTGTATCCATTTCGGGTGTGCTTAATCTCTTAATTGTTTTAGAGATAATTCAATTAGGAAGTCTTGTTAGTCTTCGGAAGAAGCTAATATAGAATTATTACCCATGACTAATTAACATAAACTCGCTCATATTTGTAAAATCGTGAAATACATTGGATCGTAACTTGAGTGTAAGTCCCGATGAAACCATACTTGTAGCCATTGATCATTTTACATGCTTTCTATGTTTGTTTACATTTCTGCATTTAGTTATAAACACTTTTAAACCAAACTCTTATTGTTTGGCATTGCGCGATAAGTGATAATTCTCTTATATTCTTAATCGCCTACATATTGTTCTCTATGGGATTCGACCCCGACTCATAGTTGGGTAAATTATATTGCATGCAAGCGTATCCATTTAGTTTTTAGTAGTGGATTTGGACGTCATCGAAATTGGCACCGTTGCCGAGGAATAATTTGGTGTAATTTAGGTTGTTTGAGAAATAAGCGTAAGTATTGGTCCAAACTTGTGAATATTTGTCTAATTATTCTTCTTACCTTGGTCTATTTTTCTTGTTTGTTTCTTTTTTATTTTCTTATTTTTGAAAAATGGAATCATATAATAGAAATTAGTTGAATGGTATTGGTTCATACTTTGATGACCCTAGTTCTTCATATAATAATTCTCTTACATTCCTAATCGCCTACATATTGTTCTCTGTGGGATTCGACCGCGAGTCATAGTTGGGTAAATTTTATTGCATGTGAGCGTGTCCATTTACTTTTTAGTAGTGGATTTGGATGTCATCACCTACTTTTATAGAATTCATGTTGATATCTATACGGATCATAAGAGCCTCTAGTACATATTCAAGCAAAAGGAATTGAATCTACGTCAAAGGAGATGGTTGGAGCTACTTAAAGACTATGATATTGATATTTTATACCATCCGGGGAAGGAGAATATTGTAGCCGACGCCCTAAACCATAGATCTATGGGTAGCCTGTCGTATTTATGGGCAGAAAAGAGGGGAATAGCCCATGAGGTTCATCAGCTAGCCTTGGAGTTCGGTTACTGGACTTAGGCGACGTTGGAATTACTCTTCAAGGTACGACAACATCCTCTTTAGTAACTGAAGTAAAAGAATGCCAGTACAAGGATCCTGTGATAGTTCATTATAGGTATAACACCCTTCAGATGGAGAAGACATCGTTTAAATTTACAGAAGATGGGGTCCTCAGATATCAAGGGTGATTATGTGTTCCCGATGTTGCAGGGCTGTGTCGGCAGGTTATGGGAGAAACTCACTATTCTCGTTATTCTATCCATCCAGGAGCGACAAAGATGTATCATGACATTAGGGAAGTATATTGGTGGGACAGAATGAAAAAGGATATCGCAAAATTTGTTGCTTAGTGTCCTAACTGTCAGCAGGTTAAGATTGAGCATCAAAAACCCGGTGGATTATTGCAGGCTATGGAGATTCCGAATTGGAAAGGGGAAGTAATCAATATTGACTTAATTGAAGGCTTACCTAGTACCCAGCATAAGTTTGATTCAATATGGGTGATTGTTGATTGGCTTACAAAGTCAGCCCATTTTCTGCCCGTTAGAACTACATATTCCTCAGAGGATTATGCTAGGCTTTATATTAAGGAGATAGTATGACTGCATGGTGTCCCTGTATTTGTTATCTAGGATGGAGGAGCTCAATTTGTAGCTAACTTCTAGAGGTCCTTCCAAAAGGGATTGGAGACTCAAGTAAGTCTTGGTAAAGCATTTCATCCCCTGACAAACGGACAGGCTGAGCGTACTATTCAAACACTGGAGGATATATTACGAGCTT
The DNA here is from genome assembly GCA_026770625.1 of Nicotiana glauca. Classification (NCBI taxonomy): domain Eukaryota; kingdom Viridiplantae; phylum Streptophyta; class Magnoliopsida; order Solanales; family Solanaceae; genus Nicotiana; species Nicotiana glauca. The sequence goes on from MU716231.1 coordinate 25,820, forward strand.
GTATAATAGACTTCAAAGGTAGCTGGGATGATCATCTACTGCTTATTGAGTTCGCGCATAATAATAGCTACCATTCCAGCATTCAGATGGCTCCATATGAAACTCTTTACGGACGAAAGTGTAGGTCGCCTATAGGGTGGTTCGACGTTGGATAATTTGGATTACATGGGCCAGACCTGGTTCAGCAAGCCATATAGAAAGTAAAGTCAATTCGGGATCGACTATTGACAGCTCAGAGTCGTCAGAAGTCATATTCTGACATGCGGCATTGAGATTTTGAGTTCGGAGTTGATGACTGGGTATTCTTAAAGGTGTCACCTATAATGGGTGTGATAAGCTTTGTAAAGAAAGACAAACTTAGCCCACAGTATATTGGGCCTTATAGGACCATTCGTAGAGTGGGCCAAGTAGCTTATGAGTTAGAATTTCCCTCGGAATTGGAGTCTGTCCATCTGATTTTTTACGTGTCTTTGTTACGGAAGTGCATTGGCTATCCTACCCGAGTGGTGACTACGAATACAGATTACAGAGGCCTTGTCATACGAGAAAATTTTGGTTTCCATTTTAGACTGATAAATCCGCAAGCTACTGAATAAGGAGGTTGCCTCTGTGAAAGTACTTTGGAGAAACAATAATGTGGAAGAAATGACTTGGGAGGCCGAGGAAGACATGAAGTCTAGATATCCCTACTTATTTCCTCCTCCAAAGAAGGGTCCGACTGAGACGTAATAATCATAAGTTACGAGTATAAATTCTTGTGTTGGTTATTATCATTGGTCTTGTGAGGCCATTGTCTTTATTTATAATCATGGTCTTGTGTGTCGTTGGATTATTAAGCTTTTACGGTGAGAGTTGGTAGTGGTGTTGCTACAGAGGCGACCTTGCCAAAGTTATATAGATCACAGGGAGTAGAACAGTTGAGGACGAATGTTTCTAAGGCGGCCAAGATGTTACATCTCACGTTTTCGTACGTTAAAATTTTATTTTCAGTTAACCGATGTAGACTCGGGGATGAGATCATCTTGGCGTTAATGTACTTACGCTATTTATAACAAGCGATAAATAGGTGTTATGGAGGATAAAAGGGGTACATGGATTAAAGAAAACGAGTTTCGTTGAAAGTGGCCAATTTGGAATAAAATACGGGTCGAGCGATAATCCCTGATATTTATAAACTAGTACCATGCAAGGTACCACATGACCACGGTATTATAATGTATAAAGTATATATAAAGTGTATTAAAAATTAGTTGAATTTTACGTTATTTGGGACAAACTTTAAATTATGCGGGTAATTGAGTAATTATTGGGTAACGGATTATTACCTGATTAACTAATAAGCAGATAAAAACTTAATAATTATCCCCCCAAACAACGTGGAAATAAGCCATCAAAATAAAGAGTGACAAAGTAGTCACTTATTGCCACCTAGGCATAAATAAGGAATGATGACTAATCTAAGTAACCAAAAGGAATTCAAAAACAGAAACGTTTTCGTCTTAAAATTTCAAACCAAAAAAACGTTGGAAACAACTTTGAGTTAAAATCCATTCCTTAGTTCAAAAAACAGAATCCATTCTTCCAAAAATGTCAAAGAAACAAGCCATTTTCGTTCCTCAAGTTCAAAAGCGCAGAAGCTTAAATCCGATTGTTGGGCTATAAGTTTAATTTACGAAGGTTTCCAATGAGATAATTATATGGAGTTGTTCTTCTTTCCTTTGGCATGGTCAAAACTATACTGAAGAAACGAGCAAACACACAGTTCCCATAAATTATTCTATTCATAGAAATTGTAGGGATGTCTATATTCTTGATTCCCCATGAGAATTATTATTATCTTCTGTTCAGGGCATCAGAATGATACGCAGTTGGAAAAGTTTATCCGAAAGGAATATTAAAGTTTTTACATATTTTTCATGTATTTCACTCATGTACATTGACCCATGACCAGACGACATTATATATGCGTATATATATATATGGGATATGAAAAAAGGCTACGGCGTTATATACGCACCACCACCTGATCAGCTGGTATACGTTGATGATTTTGCCCACAGTGGCCGATATGATATGATAGGATGCCTCAGAGGCTGATGATTTTATGAAACATGCACCTATGCACGACATGACATTCATACGCATATGCATGACGCTAAAAGTATTTCATGATTTACAGAGTTATTCAGACTTACAAGTGGAGTCAAGTACATTATATTTCTTCTATGTCTGTAATGTACTTATTTATGTTCTTTACATAATCGGTACATTTTCGTACTGACGTCCCTTTTGCATGGGGACGTTGTGTTTCATGCCCACATGTCCCGATAGACAGTTGAAGAGCCCTCCAAGTAGGTTATTAGCTCAGCGGAAGACGTTGGTGCGCTCCATTCGCTTCGGAGTTTCTTGTTTGGCTAGTATGATTTAGATGTGTATTATTTGGTATGGTGGGACAGTGTCACGACCTTTATGATATTTATGTATTCTTAGAGACTTGTAAATATATGTCGTGTATGTGAAATATTGTACGGCCTTGTCGGCCTATGTTTTGAGTTTATAAGTAATCATATTGGCATATTAGGGACGTATGGCACGTGCATATGATAATGTAATAATAAAGATACGTTACGTTGGTACTTAGTTGAGTAAGGTACCGAGCGCTCGTCGCGGCCCATCGATTTGGGTCGTGACAATGCGTTAACACAAACAAGGCAAATTGAAAATTAAAACTTGAACAAATAACTAATAAAAGCTTAACTTAGTCAAGTAGCCAATTTCTAATTCCCCGGCAAAGGTGCCAAAAACTTGTTGCGACCAAACACACTCACGCAAGTATATGTGATCGTCAAGTAATACAGTAGTGAGTAGAGTATCCTTCTTACAAATATTTATGATTAAATTTTGACTGATTCAAACTCAAATAACTTATAGATTCAAGAGATTTCTCACAAAATATATAAGTAACTAATTTACTACCTAAAACTATCAAGCAATGAATTAACTAGAATTCAACCAAAACAATTAAGCAATTTTAGATAACAAGCAATAGGAGATAATATTCCAATGTGACAGATTAGCTAACAATCGTGTTGCGTTCTTAGCTTAAAATGACTAATTGATTTATCTGGATTGTTGATTGACAGAGTCGATATTACTCATAAGAATCCGTTGAGTTCTTACATACCTATTCAAGCTAACTTAATGCCTATATATCTATGGGATTAAGATTAATAAAAATGTATTTATACTTCTTGTATTTCAACCAAGCAACCAATTAGGTATAATTCTATCCTAACCGCGAGTCTGTTCCCGATGCCCATGTTCATAAATTGCTCGATTAAATTCTATATACAATCTAGAATTTCCATTTTCGAGTTCAACTCTAGATTCGTAGATAGTAATTTGCTGAAATTAAGTAAACAACCCAATATGATAAAATCAACTTCGTCAAATTAAACTTCAAATATTAACATTCATGTATCACTCATGACCCTAGAACAATAAGGTTCTTAGCCACTCATGTTCACACAACCATCAAATAATTCCCAAGAGTGCATAAAAATCAATAAAAGAAGGAAAAAATAAGAACTCAAGACGCATTATGTGGTTTCCAAGCTTTGTCGTGGCTTTTTATCTCTTCCAAATATGTTTGATGCCCTAAAAGACACATTTTTGGTTTATATATTGCGTACACAAGTCGCGCCCAAAGTTCTCCTACTCCTAATCTAGCTCACCTTCAGGGATTGGTGCTGGGGTGGAGAAGCATCCACCCCGTCCTCCATTCTTCAGCTTCGCATGCTTCGCATCCACCCTGCGTTCCTCCATCTCTGATGTGCCCAGGTGCGGATTCTAAGGCGGATGCTATGGTCCGACTTTACTGCTATGGGTGCACCAACTAGCCTTCTTTACAAGGTTGGATGCGATGCATTCACCCCATTCTCCTCTAGTTGGAGCATCTTTTTTAAATATTTTTGCACTTTAAACACCCTAAATAATCACATATAACTCAATCAGTCATAAAATCAATAATTAAGCTATGTTGGGCGTTCTAAAGATCAAATAGCATCAAACAACAGTTAAAACATGAGTAACGTGACATTAAAACACAGAGAAATATGCCCAACATCAGTCCTACATGAATTCTCCAACAAAGTGAATAGAAATTTTGTTACACATGACCCTCTTATGTCTTCTGTGACGCAAGATATTTCCTCCATTCCAAATGAAGAGTCTTATGCCTTCAGTTGCATCTCTGCTTTTACTTAATTCATTAGCTTTCGGGAAGCTATTGGAAGACATTTTTTAGTCGAGAAAACACCAAACAATGTACATGAATGTAAGGGTATTTTCCTTAGAAATCATGAATTTTATGGCTTATCTTTGGGACCTACCTATAAAATAAAAGAAAACAAAAAAAAGTGATTGGATGAAGAAGTGGCAAATGTAGGCACTTACAATAGTAGATGTAATTTGCAAATTCAATTTGCAGTTGCAAGTTGCCAAAATCGGTTGTGGGTGAATGGAAACAATGACAACATTTTCGATAAATAGCAGGCTCGTTTCTCATTTGAAGTACACAAAAATCAGAGAGCTCAATAGAGCATAGAGAGAGTAATCTGCATATTGTAGTCTGTGAGATAAATATTAAGTGCGAGTAATATTATAGTGAGATGTTTAAAATAAAGAGTGTTGTTTTTTCAAAGTTGTAGTAGTCTTTTGGCACTACTAAGTTATAATATTATAGTAATAATATTGCTCCACTCGGGTATTGTATTTTACCCTATTAAAAGATTTGGTATCATTGTTACTCTCTTGTGTTATTGTTATTTACAGTGGATATTATTCATGTGAGGGTTATTATTTTTCCCCAACAACGTGGTATCAGAGCCATAGCGAATAATGATCCACTGTCTTTTCAGTACCCCCGTCGCATAAAAAATAATTATGAAAAATGGTGTCTACATATGAAAGCAATTCTTGGCTCCTAGGATGTGTGGGAAATCGTAGACAGAGGATATGCAAAACCTGATAATGAGGAAGCTCTACCTCAAAATAAAAAAGATGTCTTGGCGAAGACAAGGAAGAAGGATCAACAAACCCTCGCGCTCATCCACCAATTTTTGGATGATGCTATGTTTGAGAAGGTGGTTGATGCTACCACCTCAAAGAAAGCTTGGGATATTTTACAAAATTCTATCCAAGGAGTTGACAAGGTGAGCAAGGTAAAACTTCAAACTCAAAGGGCTGATTTTGAAGTTTTAAAAATAAAAGAATCCGAATGCGTTTTGGATTATTGCTCAAAAGTGAAGGCTGTTGTAAATCAACTGAGAAGATATAGGGAGGACATAGAAGATGTCCGTATGGTAGAAAAATTCCTTCGCACTTTAACACCTAAATTTAATTTTGTGGTATGCGCTATTGAGGAGTCTAAAGATTTAGATTGTATGACGGTGGAGAAATTAATGGTTTCTTTATAGGACTATGAAAAAAAGATCAAGAGGAGATAAGAAGTGTCACTGGAGAAACTTCTTTAAACTCTGAAAAATGAGAGAGTCTTATTAATGAAAGCCCCCACGGGTATCGCAAGACGGTGGAAGTTGAGAGAAATTAAAATGAGAGAGTCTTATTGGTGAAAACCTTCATATGCACCTTAAGGCGACGATGAGTTGAGAGAAAGACCAAAATGAGATAGGCTTGATGGTGAAAAGACTTCGTGCACTACAAGTCGAATAAGGATTGTGAATCAGATTGGATAAGCAGGGCATTTAGGCCCAGTTTCACACCAAAAAGGTACGACAAGAACTGAACTTCAAATTTGCTTAACAGAATAGTCCACATGTGCATGTCATGGTCATTAAAGTTGGTATCCACGACCAATATGTTTCTACTTTGTAGTCTTGTTGTTAGGAATCATCCATTTCCTTTGTCCTTTACTCTATTCCTTTTGTTTTGTTTACTTCCTCTTCCTGAGTCTGTTTGGTCAGAACAAGTGAGAAATGACTTCAAAATTTTCCACCATCTTTCCAATTGCACAAAACGGGATCTGGTTAACACGTCAAAGCGTCATAAGTCAGGAAAGAACAACAAGCACATGGAGTTGGTAACATGCTTTGGGACCCTTGTGAAATACAAAGGCTTAGTATATATCAATTCATGGATAATGCAACATATGAAGGGTTAGGGTGAACAGATCAAAGGTATTTCCTGTGATAAGATTGAAAAATTGTGGAAAATGAGGGAGACGTAGACCTCGAGGACAGGACCAACGGTTTAAGTCAAGAATGAACAACATACATAATGAGGGAGTGACAAGTGTCATGCTTTGGGGTTCATGTGAAACACAAAGGTTGGTAAGTGTCAGTTCAGGACCAATGCAATAGATATAATGTATTGGGTTCGAACGGAGAAGAGGTATTTTATGCTTTAAGGGTGATAAAGGAATTGGATAGTCAAGGAACAAGCAGGGTCTTCGAACGGAAATCAGTTATTATGTCAAGTGAAGGAGTAATAGACCTCAAGGCCAAGGCCAGTGGTTTAAGTTAAGAAAGAACAGCATACGCATTGAGTGGGTGGAAATTGACGTGCTTTGGGATTCGTGTAAAATACAAGGGTTTGGTACATATCAATTCAGGAACAATACAACAGATGGAGGGTGTTAGGTGAACGGATCAAAGGTATTTTTGGTGAAACACGAAGGTTTGGCACATATCAATTCACGAACAATGCAACAAGATGTAGGGTGTTTGGTGAACAGATCAAAGGTATTTGCCGTGGTAGGATTGACAAAAAGTTGGTTGACCAGTAACAAGCAAGGTCTTGGAGTGGAAATCAAAGTTATCATGGCAAGTGAAGGAACAATAGACCTCAAGGCCAGATCCAATGGTTTAAGTCGAGAAAGAACAACATGTGCAATGAGTGGGTGGCAATTGTCGTGCTTTGAGATTCATGTGAAACACAAGGGCTTGGTAAATGCCAGGTCATGAGCCATGCAACAGATAGGGGGTATTGGGTCTGAACGGAGAAGAGCTGTTATATGTGATAAGGATAACAAAGAAAGTGGTTAGTCAATAATTAGCAATGTCTTCGAGTGGAAATAAAAGCGATCATGGGAAGTGAAGGAGCAATCGCCCTCAAAGTTCAAGGCCACAAACCAACCACCATATTTTTAAACTGATAAGATTTTTCTTTGATTGCAATAGGGGCAGAAAATTTCATTTATTTCGGAGGAACTCTCAGTAGGGGAAGAGCAAGCACCAAACAGGTTTGACCATAAACTCTCAGGACCCTCCTGGAAAATGTGGCTTAGTTAAATTTCAAAACAAATCATGAATAAAATAGTTTAGCATAAGGAATATAAGTTGGCTTCAAAGTTTGCATGTTTAAGATAGGATTCAATAAGGAGTTTTCAGGACCCTCCCTAAATAATGGGACCTAGTTTTAAGATTTTCATTAGATAACAAGATGTATCATAAATTCTGTTGTAGGGCAGTATAATCCAGCCGTAAAAATTGCCACTTTTAACATTAGACTTGATTTTGTTTTTCAGGACCTTCCTGGATACTAGGATGTAGTTTTAGACCCTCTTAGATAACGGGACTTGGTGGAAGTAATACCTTTAGAAGATACAGTTGTAAGGACCTCCCAGGATAATAAGACTTAGCTTTCAAATTCTTAATAATAGTTGGTAGAATAATTCAGTTTAACACTCACCTATGTGCCCAGCTACCAAACTGGGGCGGAAAAGTTCCTTTGTTTTGTCTATTTTTGTTGGAATCAGGTACCCACTAGGAGAACAGGGAGAAAAAGTTCAAATTTAGCAATCAGGAGCCCCCTTGGAGAACAAGGGAATACATTTCAATGCAGCAGTCAGGAGTCGCCTGGAGAACAAGGGAATACAATTCAAGTCAGCAGTCAGGAGCCCGCCTGGAGAACAAGGGAATACATTTCAGTTAAGCTGTCAGGAGCACGCCTGGAGAGCAGGGAATACATTTCAAGTTTAGCAGTCAGGAGCCTACGTGCAAAACATGGGAATACATTTCGAGTTCAACAATCTGGAGCCCGCCTAGAGAACATCGGAATACATTTCAAGTTCAGTAGTCAGGAGCCCCACCTGGAGAACATGGGAATACATTCAAGTCAGCAGTCAGGAGCCCACTTGGAGAACAAGGGAGCACATTTCAAGTTTAGTAGTCAGGAGCCCTCATGGAGAGCAGGGAGTACAATTCAAGTTTAGTAGTCAGGAGCCCACCTGGAGAGCAGGGAATACATTTCAAATCAACAGTCAAGAGCCCGCCTGGAGAACAAGGGAGAACATTTCAAGTTTAGCAGTCAGGAGCCGTATGGAGAGCATGGAGTACAATTCAAGTTTAGCAGTTAGGAACCCGCCTGGAGAGCAGGGAATACATTCAAGTTAAGCAATCAGGAGCCCGCCTAGAAAGCATGGGAATACATTCAAGCTTAGCAATCAGGAGCCCGCTTGGAGAGCAGGGAATACATTCAAGTTCAGCAATCAGGAACCCGCCTAGAGAGCAGGGAATACATTAAAGTTCAGTAGTCAGGAGCTCGCCTGGAGAGCAGGGAGTACATTTCAAGTTCAACAGTGAGGAGCTCGCCTGGAGAGCAGGGGATTATCGTTCAATTTCAGCAGTCAGGTGCCCACTCGGAGAAAGGGGCAACGTCCCAATATACAGTTCGGTAGTCAGGCGTCCACCTGGAGAAAAGGGAAATATCTCAAAATACAATTCGGCAGTCAGGCATCCACCTGGAGAAAGGGAAAGCATCTCAAAGTGTAGTTCAAGTTGGCAGTTAGGCATCCACCTGAAGAAAAGGAAAACGTCTCAGATTATAATTCAAGTCGACAGTAGAGGAATTTCACTAGGAGAATACAAGTCAACATGGCAACAAAAGCTGCAAGATCAAGTTTGAAGAGATAGATATGTTTTGTAATTCATAGACCATAGTTTAGTATAGCTTTTTTTTATTTTTGACATGGTGTAATCAGGGGTTCAGCAAGCAGTAGTAGCAACAATGAAATCACAACTTCAGAGTAGTTCCGGCTACCAAACCTTCCTCACCTACACATCCTGATTCCTTTTTAGCCAAGGATATGTAGGCAACCTCAGAAGCAGGGTGCAATCAAATCTTTCAAAAATTCTCCCCACGGAGTATTCAAATGTGCAAAAATCGCTCGTATCCGCTCACTTTATCTTTGCACGAAAACTCTTCGTGTTTCCAAGCAAAGAGGGACAGTTGTGAGCACGTGATTTTTTCCCTATATGAATTACTCCCATAAATTCAAAAATATAATTTTTTTCAGTGTTTGCAATTTTGTGAATTTTTGTGGCATTTTCTGTTAATTGTTTGCATTTGTCTGTGTATTTTTATTTTTGTTTAATTAATAAAAAATACAAAAAATATGTGATTTGCATTTAGGATTTAATTTAATATTTTAGGATTAATTAACAAATTAGTTGTTTTACAAAATGAAGAAAAAAATCAAAAATAGTTTAATTTGCACTTTTTAATTTTAATTTTAATTTTTGAGTAGTTTTTCTTTAATTTATTAATCGTGGTAATTATTTAGGATTATTTAGTATTTTCGTTAAGTTATTTTGGTTTTATAATTTAATTAGGATTTTAATTTTTATTTTTGAAATAAAAAAGAAGAAAAGAAAAAGAATTATTTTGAAAAAAAAGAAAGAGAAAACGGAATTGAAAAGTTAGAAAGTTGGGCTGTCTTGTTTTAATTTGTCCAAAGCCCAACGTGAATTCCCTCACCCTAGCCCAACTACGCCCAGACCCACGACCCAAACCCACCTGCCGATCTGACCCACTCCAATTATAACACAAAAAAAAGACCCTAACCCTAGTTTTACTCCCAAACGACGCCCATCACTGTTCACTAGGGGTGGGCATCGGTCGGTTCGGCTCGGTTTTGTAGAAGTTCGGTTCGGTTTATTCGGTTTTCGGTTTGTGATTTTAATAACCAAATCAAACCAAAGTATTTACGGTTCGGTACGGTTTTTTCAAAATTCGGTTCGGTTATTTTCGGTTTATATTTTCGGTTTTAAACAGAGCTGACATTTTCCAACAACAACAATTCCGTTTACAATTCGGTTACAATTCCAAAACACATATCAGCCATCCTTACACGCTCCAACAGCAATCATTAGCCATCCTTACAGCTCTGTTTGAACTTTATATAACTATATCTAGGAATTTTT
>MU716231.1:48689-62457 GCA_026770625.1 Nicotiana glauca
AAAAAGGTAAAAAGAAATAAATTTTTGCGGGAGAGGGGTGGGAGGTGGAGGGATAGTAATGTGGGTCGTAACGGAACAGCTGAAATTTGAAAAAAAAAGAAGACTTTTTTGGAGAGAGGGGGTAGGGTACGGAATGTTGAGAGGGAGTTTTGGAAAATGTTTTCCCTTCGCTTGATAAGAAAAATATTTTCCTCCAAATGGAGGAAAATGAGTTGATAAGGAAAATATTTTTCAAAATATTTAAGTCAATCAAACATGAGAAAATTAAAAAACAATTTTCGAAAAATATTTTTCTTCATACCAAACACACCCTTGGTTCTTTTCTCTTTTGTTCTTCTTATATTTTCAAAAGATACAGAAGGTAAATGTGGTTTGGGTTGTTCATAGCCCCCAGAATCACTGTTAAAAACTAAAATTATCTACGAACTTTATCGTTTATCTGTTGCTAAATTGCTCGTAGAAAATAAAATAATTTTATAATCTATCGCAAAGTAGGATTAGCGATGAATTTTATTGTTTAGCTACATAATTTTTTCATCACTAATTCCTGATCTTTTTAGTAGTGAAATTTTTAATTATCTTTATGTCCATCTTATTTTCATCAACGCTATTAGCATCTTTATCAATTTCATGTTATATTGTACCATTTTCTAGCGACATTTGAAATCTATCTAGGGTAAATTAACTTATTAGGTTGTTAATTTCACAAATTATTAGTTAGCTGGATATCTTTAGGCAACCTGAAGTCTTTTTTGGTGCATATAAAAGTTAAACTTTTACTTAAATCAAGTTCTTCAAAAGTTGTACCTTAGTCTAGCACAATGACATTAATGATTTGCATATAATGACTCTTGATATATTATAATTCTTTAAATCTCTCGCTTCTCTTGTGAAAAGTCATTGAAAGGGCATTAGTCCAAAGGGTTGATTGGGATATAAACATGATTTTTAGTTATCGGTTCTGAACAATTATAGGGTTTGGGTCAAAGCTACTGAGTTCTGCTGAACCTATGACTAGGACGATTGCGCCGCCCGTGGATACAAGTCGCAAAGTCCTTGGAGGAGAGAAGATAAATCTTGATATTTGCTTGCAGAGAAAATGTGTAGGTGCACCACTTTGCTGGTGTTGTTACGCAAAATCACCATCAGGTGAATGTTGGTTACAAAAACAAGGTTGTGAAGAAAATTGCCACAAAAAATATTCAAAAGCTTTGCCATGACAAATTTAATGTAACCCCATTTCTTGAATTATTCAACTTCCTTCTTCTTGATTTGTTTTGTTTTTTCTCCCCAAAATAAGTATGAAACAATTATGATCTCATGCTATATATCTCTGCCAGGAAAACACCGTTTTCTGACTACTAAAATAGTCGAAAAGTAGTCGAAAAATCATTCCGACTGTTTTTGGGTAGTTGAAAATATATACTAATGTGTCAACATGCAACAGCTTTCAGGGTACATGTTCATTATAATACTTAAGACTTGTATGTGATGTTTGGTGAGAAACAAAGTTAGTTTGACATGATTCCGACGTCCGGTAGTAAAAATAGAAATTTTAAAATGTTCTTGAGAATTACATTTATTTTGATGCTAAATATTTAGTTCTAAGTGTTATTTTTGCGATTTGATTGTGCGAGCAAACTCATATAATATTTTAAGACTTATGTGCATGTTTGGTTTGTAGCCCTGAGGGTTCGGGTGAGTTTCGGATAGGCTACGGAGTGAATGAAACTGAAGAACTCTTGCCGGTGTACTTCAAGTCTGCAGACTTCGCATTTGCGAGGTCTGGCTCACAAATGCGAGCCCTGTATTTATGAAGAAGCTTCGCATTTGCATGCAGTTGGGCTGGGAGGGGACCTTCGTATTTGCAAAGCTCATAATCGCAATTGCGATCATTTCAGGTTGCAAATACGAGCAATTGTTCACATTTGCGAAGGTGGCAGTTGTGTAAAAACCTAACTTAGACAGGATTTTGCTCATTTCTCAAAATTTTCAAAACAAAAAACCCTCTAAGCGATTTTCCAAAGACCATTTCTTCCCCAAATCATAGGTAAGTGATTCTGAACTAGTTTTTTTTCAATCTTTTACGAGTCTAAGTTTTTCATGGTGGAATTGGTGATTTTTGGGTAGGAACTAGGAACTTGATAAATTGGGGATTTAGACCTCAAATTAAGGTGGAATTCTAAAACCAATTGCATATCCGGGATAGGGGGTGAATGGGTAATCGAGTTTTGGTCCGAATTTCTGGTTTGAACCAAGCGAGGTCGGGTGTTGACTCTTGTTGAATTTTACAAAAATGGCCTAAATGAATTCTTTGTAATTGTAGGTAGTTCCTACAGCCTAATTTGGATCATTTGGTTGGTAATTTGCTATATTCTATTGGTCTGGAGGCTTGTTTAATGGGAAAAACTATAGTTGATCTTTGAGTTTGGCCATTGGAGCGAGATAAGTATCTTGGTTAACCTTGACTTGAGGGATTAAGTATTGTTTGGCTATTTTCTACGTGTTTGATATTGAATACAATGTATAGGTGAGGTGACGTGTATCTATGAATTGATGTCGAGTCATACCATGTGAGTGAGTCATATTCTTGTAATCGTTGTATTCTTTGCTCATATTGTTCATGCTTAGACTAGTTATTCTTTATGTTGAGCAACTCTTATCACATTTTACGGAATTTGATATTGATTGAGCATTGACGCAAAGTTGAGGTTGACATTGTGGAACTAAATGTTGAAGTGAGACTTGTTATTGATAATTCTATCTCTCTGTTGTTATTGTTCTTTGTCTTGGTTAGGGATCCTGTTAATGAACGAAGGGTGATGCCGTGTCGTTTCTGTTATTTACTATAGTGAGGATGAGAGTAAAAGAACGAAGGGTGATGCCGTGTTGTTCCTTTTGTTTATTATCGTAAGGATGAGAGTAAAAGCATGAAAGATGATGTTGTGTCGTTCCTTTTATTTATTGTAGTAAGGATGATAGTAAAAGCACGAAGGGTGATGCCGTGTCATTCGTTTTATTTAATATGGAAAGGGTGAGAGTAAAAGCATGAAGGGTGATGCCGTGCCATTCCTTTTATTTATTATGGTATGGATGAGAGTAAAAGCATGAAGGGTAATGTCATGTCATTTATTTTACTTATTATGGTGAGGATGAGAGTAAAAGCATGAAGGGTGATGTCCTGCACTGGTCTTTACTATGTTTAATACTTCCATTGATGCAAAGCATGTTGTTTTCTATGGTTTCTTTACTATTACCATTTCCATTAACTTGTACTCCCCTCAGCATGTTTCCCCTCCCGTTAATACATGTTCAGCTTCTATTAGTTGTTATTATGCTCATATATTGTTTAAATGCACATGTTTATATACGTGTCTTGTCTTAGCCTCGTCACTACTTTGTCTTGGATAGGCACGATACCTACCAGTACTTGGGATCGGTTGTACTGATACTACACTGCACTTATGTACAAATTTTGGTACTGGACCGAGTTGACCCTGAGTTTTGCTGTTGGTATCATCTGCCCGAAGAACCAAGGTAGTCATTTTGGCGTCCGCAGACCCTGAATTCCCCTTCCATACACCCCTTTTTACAGTTTTCTTTCGTTTCAAAGACAGTGGTATTTCTTTCAGATGTTTATGTGTAGCTAAATCCTAGAATGTTCATGAATTGTGACTCCAGATTCTGGGTAGTTATGTATAAACATCAAGACTGTTACAAATTTCTGATTTCCTCTTTAACTCGTTATAGTTTATTTACAGTTAATCACTGAAATGATCAAGAATTGGTCTAATGATTCTCTAACGTTGGCTTGCCTAACAAGTGAAATGTTAGGCGCCATCATGGTCCTGACGGTGGGAATCCGGGTCGTGATAAGCTGGTATAAGAGCACTAGGTTGCCTAGGTCTCACGATTCATGAGCATGCTTAGTTGAGTCTGGAGGATTGATGCGGAGATGTTTGTACTTATACTTCAGAGGCTATGAAGTTTAGGAACAAATCTCACTTCTATTCTTTTCCGTCGTGCGATTTTGGTCTCTAATTTCTAATTGAACTTTTCTTTCTTGTTCTCTCGCAGATGGTGAGAACATGCACCGCATCTTTAGCTGAGCAGCAGCAGTAACTTCTACGAGGGGCAAAGGCCGAGGCAAAGGAATGGCTCATCCCATAGCTCGAGCAGCAGCACTTGTAGCGGAGCCTCAGGTGGATTTTGATGATGAGGTTCCAACCCAGACTTTTATTGCCAGACCAGCTTAGGTCCTGAAGGGGTTCATAGACACCTTAGTGCTTTAGGATGCTTTAGTCCATCTAATGGGCCTTACGGAGAGTGTTGCTCAGACCGACACATTTCCTGTGGTACCAGCCAACTCACAAGATGAGGGAGGAGTCCAGACTCTCGCTACTCACGCTACGGAGCAGATGGATCCCCAGTTTTAGACGCCAGCAACTCAACCAGTTAGGGTAGTTCCACCGGGTGTTGCAGCACAGACCGATAATAGGTTAGCCATGTCTTCTAAGGCTTTGTGGAAATTGGATAGGTTTACCAAGCTTTTCCCAGTTCACTACAGCGCTGCATCATCAGAGGATCCCCTGGACTATTTGGACAATTGTCATGAGGTTTTTTGGAACACGGGGATAATGGAGACCAATGGGGTCGGCTTTGCTGCATTTCAATTGTCAGGTTCCGCCAAGAGATGGTGGAGGGATTATATGTTGACCAGACTAGCTGGGTCACCTGCTCTTACTTGGTACCAATTCTCTCGGCTATTTCTTGATAAGTTCCTTCCTGTCACTTAGAGAGAGGACTATCAGAGGCAGTTTGAGTGTCTTCAATAGGGCTCTATGACTGTCACTCAGTACGAGACTCGATTTATGGACATGGACCATCATGCTATTCGTCTTCTTTCCATCGAGAGAAAGAGAGAGAGAAAGGGTGAGGAGGTTTATTGAGAGACTTGCTCAACCTATCAAGTTGCAGATGGCTAAGGAGACGGGGAGTGAGATTTCTTTTCACACGGCTGCCAATGTTGCTAGGCGAGTCGAGATGGTTTTAGATCAGGGGAGTAGTCAGGGAATTGACAAGAGACCTCATCATTCTAGTGGGTTTAGTGGTGCCTCATCTGGAGGCAGGGGTACTGTTGGTAGAGGCCATCCTCCCAGGCCGTTTCATTCAGCACTCCAGACTTCTCACGGTGCTCCAGGTGGTCGTGGCCCCAATATGCATTATTCTGATCAGTTAGCCTATAGTGTAATGCCAGATCCTATTAGTGCACTACCAACTCCTATCGGTGCACCTCCGCTCCAAAGTTTCCAGGGTGGTTATTCAGGCCGATAAGGACAATTTTAGGGTAGCAATCTCAGCAGCTGAGATCTTGTTATACTTGTGGTGATCCGAGGCACATTGCTAAGTTTTACCCCCGAGCATCGAGCGGTTCTCAGTATCAGGGTTCTCGTGCCATGGTCCCGGCACCGAGTGTTGAATCGCCCGCTCAGCCAGTTAGAGGTCGGGGTCAGGTAGCTGGAGGTGGATGTTGCGGCATTAGAGGTGGAGGTCAGGTTACTAGAGGTGGAAGCCAGCCAGCAGGAGGCCGTCCTAGAGATATAGTTCAGAGTGGTGGGGACAACCCCGATGCTATGCTATTCTAGCCAGACCTGAGGTTTGTCACACCTTTTTTCTACCCCAAATGGCATATACGGGAGTTTTTTCCAACTTAAAGTGACAATCAAAATATGATTATTATATTCTTATTCAGAGTCGCCACTTGAGATAATTTATGATTTTCCAAGTCATCGGTTTAGAATCCCGAATTGAGGAAAAGATTGACTCTGTTTTTTAGTCCGCGAACACAAAAATTCGGGTAAGGAATTCTGTTAACCCGGGAAAAGGTATTAGGCATTCCCGGGTTCAGTGGTTCTAGAACGGTCGCTCAACTGTTATAATTGGCCTCTTATCTAATTTTAATGCATGTTTCAGCCTATGATATATTTTGACTTATTAGCTGCTTTTAATTAATTTTGGAGAGTTTCAACGTTATCTAAAACACATCTTGAACCACGACACATGAAATGCACCCGTGGTCCACGACACATTTTATTTAACGTTGTTGAGAATTGGAGTTGGGTCACATGAAATGCACACTCGAGTTTAATTAATTAATTTAAATTACGCGCTTAAAGCAACTACGCACTTTCAAGTTTGCGAAAGCCATGGAAAGTTCACTAATGCCACACCTCGATTTCTAAAAAGTCAAAATAAATTATCCAAGGGCCATGGGTTATCTATTTTCTACACTATGGCACACCTCGATTCTACTTAATTAAGCCTATAGATTCAGTTCGTGGTAGACTTTGCCAGGTTATCAAAAGGGAAGATTTGGCCTAGTTCGGACCCATAAATAAACTAAATACATTCTTTCTTTTAAGTGTCTTGCATATTCAAGCCCAATTAATCCGGTAGATTGCAGCAACACCCCTTTAAAGGGAGTTGGGCTCGAGGGACAGCCCAAATTTGAGGAAAGAGATGCCGGAAGCCTCAAGGGTTTAGCTGGGCAAACACAAGGCCCATACAAGAGAAACATTGAATATTCAAAGCATCCAAGGCCAACTTTATTAAAACACCAACTGAAATCGATTAAAACCTTTTTTTTTGTTAAAAAGCAAAACGAAACAAACCAATTAACTGAAACCAAATGGATTCCTTAAAGCTATACTGGGCTTTCGAGTGTTGGGCTCAAGGTCGAACTTCTTGCTGAGCCAAAGTGAATGAACCCCTTGGCATTTCAAAGGGTCCAGTAGCAGACCCAAGTTCGAACCTCAATACTGGAAAAAATTTCCATTATGCAAATCGACCAATTGACACAATTACATAGAAATGAAACTTTTCAACTAAACTACTATTTCTAGCAAAACTAAAGGAATAATTGTATGATGAGAAGCCAACATTTAAAGGAAAATATAACCAAAGGACCAACGAAATGTGAACAACCAACATAATTTAAACAAAGTAGAATACACCCTATAGCCTAATCCAGCAAGGATATAGAAAAAAGTCCGACATGTTGATGCCCCCTTTTTCTCGTGAAATCGTGTTTAAGACATTTGGGCAGACAACTCATTTTTTTTGGGAATTGGGTTTAAAAATTTGAAGAGTCGCCGCCTAATGATTTAAGTGCATTCGGACACTAAGAAGAAATTTGATTTAGAAAACCAGACATTAGGTAAGGGCTATAAATTATCTCGAGGGGAAGGTGTTAGGCACCCCTCAAGATCCATTAGTGTGGTTCCCGGCCATGCTATAATTGCGACTTTAAGTGTAAGAAAGAATTACAAATATAGGGTAGTTTCACATAATGGTTGCAAGCAATTAAAATAAAAGAAGTTAAAGAAGTTGAAGTTTGGGAAGAAAATAGTTTTGAAATTCTGAAAATAAACAAGTAAAGGGGAAGGGGTTAGCCCATATTTTCTACGAACAATTAAGTTAAAGAAGCAGAAATTTTGGAAGAAAACTGTTTTGAAGTTCCAAAAATAAACAAGTAAAGGGAAGGGGGTCCTAAGTTTATAAATAATATGGATCTCCCCACACAACACCCGGTAACCATTTATACATGTGATTTTATCGCGTGGTCATCATATCCATATCTACCCTTTCCCACCCCGTTAAGGTATTAAACAAAGAATTATCTCGCTTTAATTATTGCATGCACTTACCCGGATTAATCTTATCAGTCCCAGAAGCATTTGGGACTACTAATCCTACAAGAGAAGAGGCATGGGGTTTTATAGTTTTTTAAAGGATAAAATTCTACGGCGACAATCAAAAAATATATGACAAGTATGGGGGAATCACATAAACAAATAAGGCTTAAACAAACCTCCTTAAAACAAAGAGAAGCATATAGTTTTTAGCATGTCTTTCAGATACTGATTAAGGTATGATTAAACTTAAGAGTTGTAAAAGACTGACCTACTATATATTTCGAATAAGAAACCTGAATCAGGCCTTTTTGCTGGTTGTAGTTTAATAGACTCTGATTCAATTTACAAGTTACCTTATAGTTTGCCTAAGTTTTAATCGAAAAACCTACAGGCAGCATATCTATTAGTTTAGAAAAAAAGTATACTGACTTTAAAGAAGAAGACTCGTTAATTACAGAAAACATAAATTTTGTAGATGTTAAGCATTGCTGCTATTGATTTAAACTTATAAGCGAATGGTCGATTCAGATTTAGATGATAGCTCCTATTGGCATGCTTTCTAGGTGCTATTGATTTTAAAACATTTACAGTCGAAACAAGAGTGCAAAAGTCCTATAGGCATGGTATCTAAAATGTTGTTAGTTATTTAAACCTATAAATAGGTTTGCCTAGTGACAGATGATGATGCAAAATTCATAAGTCCTATAGACATGATCTTTATATGATAGGCAAAATGCAGAACCCTATAGAAATGTTCTCTATATGAGATGCAAAATGCTGAATCCTATAAGCATGTTCTCTATATAAATGTAAAAATGCAGAAATGTTGAAGCTATTCACTTGATATATATATATGTGTAATGCAGAACTTATAGGCAAGATTTCTAAGATGCAGAAGTGCAGAAATTTGTAGGCATGGATTTCTAAAAATGCTGAAGTCCGGAACCTAAAGACAGGATGTCTACATGAAATTCAGAACCTGTAGGCATGGTTTCTATATGCAAAAAAATGCATAAGTGTAGAACTTGACATGATTTGCAGAGGGAAATACCTATGAACATGATATCTACCCTTATGCATACATGAGTGACCCTTCCTTTTTTACTATAAACCCCATAAGTTATTACAAATTATTACAGCCCAGAAGGAATAAAGGAAAGGTAAAATTACATCAAAAAACTAAAAATTTACAACCAAGGAGAGCTTGATTCAGACTTCCTGTCTGAAGCATGAAGTAATCCAAGTTCAGATGATAAAGCGGTAACATAAACTTAAGGAAACAGTAGATGAAACATGTTTTGAAAGAACTCAAACAAAGTCCAGAAGAAGGAAAATAAAAAACTAAGATCTTAGTAGAAAATACAATAAAGGAAAAGGGGTAAATGAACACATAAGATAAACGTGCGAAAGCATGATATAGAGACCAGTAGAAGAAAGAATGGAGCACAATAGAAGAATATACATAATAAGGCAAACATAAGAACACAGGAGAAGGACATGTGAGGTAGAAAAGAGAACATAAAAACATAGCATAGACAGATTTACACAAAGAAAAGAAGAAGAGGAGTCAGAAAACATTTTAAAACATTTTTAGAAACCCTAATTCGAAGAGAAAAAAATTTTGAAAGAAAAGATTGGAGAAAACATTTTAAACCACTAGTAGAACACATATATAGCATAGATCTAAGAAAACAACCAGAGAAAAACCTCGAATAGCTTAGGGTTTTAAGAAACCCTAGAAATGAGAAAGGCTTGGAAGAAAGTCCGATCTTGAGTCGGAGAGGTCAGAAATAGGCTCCTAATGCTCTGATACACATGAGCAAGGCCGGAGAGGCCTCAAAGCCATGGATGTGAAAAGATTTGAAAGAACACCATCAAGGTCAGACCTCAAAACTTCAAACACCCAGGGTTTAATGGTGGAGGGGGGTGAGTACAGG
This sequence comes from Nicotiana glauca, assembly GCA_026770625.1. NCBI lineage: Eukaryota > Viridiplantae > Streptophyta > Magnoliopsida > Solanales > Solanaceae > Nicotiana > Nicotiana glauca. The sequence continues at coordinate 58,321 of MU716231.1, forward strand.
CCATCCATGGCCTAAGAAGCCATGGATTCCGGTGAAAGTGCGGTTGAAAAGGACGGATGATGACTAGGGTTCTGAGGAACCTTCGAGAGAGTTTTGGGAGAGGAGAGTGTTTGAAGGCGGATGTGAGATGGAAATTAGGGGATTAGGGTATGGTTGGTGTATTAAAAATGGTAAGGGGTGATCGTGGCTATTGATCAAAACGATCAACGTCCTGGATTAAAAGAAAAGGCCAAGCGGGTTAATTGGTTGGGTCGGGGGTCGGGTTACAATTGAGATTGGGTCGGTCCAATTGGGGGTTTAGGATTAAGTCAATTGGAGGGGTCAATTTGGCTATAATTGAAATAAATTGGGGCTACATATTAAATAACTAGTTTTTCCTTTTTATTTTATACAAAATAGTAAAAATGGTTCTAAAATTAAATTAAAAGCATAGAATCAGTAAATAATATATAAATATTAATTTAAAAATACTTGAACCAAATTTATAATTATAAAATGCTATTAATCTTAAAATAGGCTAAAATTATAATTATATGCAATTTAGCTTTTAAAATACCAAATTAATTTGTAAAAAATATACAAAAATTGCCTTAACTATATTTTGGTATAAATATAGGGAATAAAATAAATTATCCACCAAAATAATAATTTTGGGAATAATTATTGGTTTTTATACTGCTAAAATGGGCAATAAATTAATTTTAATTTTTTTTTAGAAATTAGGAAAAATACTAAAATACTTCGGTATGCTTATATATGCATATATATGTTATTTTAGAAATATATAGAGAAAAATTGGCTATCAACAGGTGCCCCTCTTTACAGGGAAGGATGAAAGAGTTATCGGGTAATGATGGCCAATTTGACCGAACGAAATGGTTTGAAGAATTTGACTGTGCTCTGATTCTTGAGCTGCTTATATATCCCTAGTCTTACAGGAATCAGGCCATATGTAGTTCAGGATCCATCGACAAAATATGTCGATGGGGATTTTACAAGAACGGACGAGATATCCGGGTTGAGAAATATGGCAAAAGTCTAGTCAGGGCTGCGGGAACTGGAGCGGGGTCGCTCCTGCTAAGACAACCATTGCCAACAGGTTTACCTGCAAATGAGCAATACGACATATACTGTGCATAAATTTAAACATGATGCAAATTTCCATTCAACAATGAATATTGTCTTTGGATGGCTAGGATGACGTCCTCAGACCATGACGTTCTAGGCCATAAAGCGTATAATAAAAGATTTGCGGGACATAAAATGATGCTCTCGGGCTATGAGGATGATGCCTCTAAGCTATGTTGCCTTTGAATAATGATATGAAAAAGATAAACTGGGGTCCTCAGGCCATGGCTTGCCATCGCCTTCAGACAATTTGGCGATCTTTCAGCCCATGAGATGCAGAAGGAGGCGATCTTTCAGTCGATGAAAAAAATGTAAATAAGGTGGCAGTATTTCAGCCGATGCAAGATGTAAATAGAAAGTGGCGATATTTCAGCCATGCAAGAGAAATAAAGTGGTGATATTTTAGCCATGCAAGATGGAGATAGAGTTTAGTCTTGGAAGGCAGAAAGGTAGCCTTATGCAATGCAGAGAAATGCAGTTGGAGACATAGCTTAGTCTCGGAAGGCAGAAAGGTAGCCTTATACAATGTAGAGAGATGCAGATGGAGGTAGAGTTTAACCTCGGAAGGCAGAAAGGTAGCCTTATGCAATGCAAAGAGATGCTGATGGAGGTAGAGCTTAACCTCGGAAGGTATAAAGTTAGGCTTATGTAATGCAGAGAGATGCAGATGGAGGTAGAGCTTAATCTCGTAAGGCAGAAAGGTAGCTTTATGCAATGCAGAGAGATGCAGATGGAGGTAGAGCTTAACCTCGGAAGGCAGAAAGGTAGCCTTATGCAATGTAGAGAGATGCAGATGGATGTAGAGGTTAACCTCAGAAGGCAGAAAAGTAGCCTTATGCAATATAGATAAATGCAGATGGAGGTAGATCTTAACCTCAGAAGGCAGAAAGGTAGCTTTATGCAATGCAGAGAAATGCAGATAAAGGTAGAGCTTAACCTCGGAAGGAAGAAAGATAGCCTTATGTAGTGCAGAGAAATAAAAGGCGAATAGTTGTAAAATCTCTTAGCTAATAGTTGATTGGGATATTATGGCTGCTGGGGATATTTTGTATGGATAGAAATTGTAGATAGGTGATGGTTCTGAAAGTTGTATGAGTGTATAAATGTATTCGATGGTTTGTGACTCGGGTACCTGCACCCAAAGAAAAATCATGAGTTCTGTAAAAGGGAAAACGTTAGTTCGTATCCCTGCTAAAATTTTCTTGACCCGCTCGGCTCTGTTTTTGTGATATTGTGCATATCCTTGGGGTAGCATTGCTAAACAATTTTTTTTTGATTAATAGACATGCATGATTTAGTATAAATACATAATTGAGAATAGTTTTCTTTAGGTGAACCGACGACTGCGACTCGGTTCAAGACATTGCAACCTCTCTTACTTCGGAATTTTGAGGGTCCTCCTCAAAATTCTGCCCTAGTTTACTGGGCTGGTTCTTCTGATAGCTACTTGCGATGATCGGCTGAAGTTACTTCAGAATTTTAAGGGTCCTCCTCAAAATTTTGCCCTAGTTTTCAATTGCGGGGGAAAATGAAAATTTTATTGAATTGTGACTGAACCCATAAGGCTGCCTACGTATCCCCTTTTAAATGGGAATCAGGTCAGGCATAGCTCAAATTACATTATATAGGAAAAGCATGAAGATTACACATAGTATCGTTTGCCTGCATCTGAATTGATTGGCTTTGGCCAAAATTCTCCGTCCATTTCCGCAAGTATAAGTGCTCCTCATGTTAGAACCCGATGAACCATGTATGGACCATGCCAATTGGGAGAGAATTTCCCTTTGTCTTCATCTTGATGCTGTGCGCACGTGATTTTTGCCCTACATGAAAATAACTCCTAAAAATAGACGAAAATAATTATAATTAATTTTTAGGTGTTTTTCTTTATTTAGTTGCATTTCATGCATTTTTAATATTTTTAAAATCATAGAAAAATCATTAAAAAAAAATGTGTGTCACATTTTAATTTCATGCCACCTTAGGTTTAATTTGCACTTAGGAATTAATTATATTGAGCTAATTGTGCTATTAATCAAAAATAACAAAAAAATAATCATTTTTACATAGTTAGATAATTAGATTAATTTTACAATTTGAATTAATTTTGAATTAGTTTAGGTTTTTAATTAATTAATTAAAGAAAGAACAACAAAAAAGAAGAGGGAAGTGAAAAGGCTTGGTCTTAAATTCAAATTGGCCAAACATTTGAAAAGCCAAAATATTTTCCCCCCAAAACCTTCCCCAAAATATTTTCCCCCCAAAACTTTCCCCAAAATATTTTTCCCCCAAAACTATCCCCCCCCCCACACAAGACCCATCCATATAAACACACACAACTAACGCCTGGAAGGAGGCTCACGTTAAGAAGAAAAAAAGATACATAGAAGCTCACGTTTTGGAGGAGGAAAAGATTTGACTTCATCTTCTTCTTCATCAATAAACCAATGGAAAAACCCTAGCCTCCACACCCCAAAAATAGCCCCCTCACGCCCTCATCTCCCACGTCGTTGTACCACCAGCGAACCACCAACTTCCTCCATCGCTGACCACCAAAACGACCACTGCTGCTGCCCAGCTCCGTCCAGCAGCCTGATGTCCACCATTCACATCTTATTAACCATGAAAAACCTAAAACCTAGCTAAACCCTAGCCTACTGCCGCCACCAGCTTCATCCAGTCAGCCATGGCCATGAACGACCAAACAAACGACCCCCTGAAACCAACCAGCTATTCGACGCCAAACCTCCATTAACGCCACCTCTGCCGCTGCGTCGAACCAGCTCCATCGCTGGACTTAACTGTCGTCTCCAGCCATAAATGACCCTTCCGTCGCTGCAGCGTCGACCACCTGAAGCTACTGCTTCTCCCTCACGTCGTCAATCACCCAAACAGCCCTCCCGTCATCCAGTCCAACCCCAACTCACTGTTTTCTGTCCAAACAGTCCTCACAAACACGCAAGGAAACGAGGGTAGGCGAGAGGTCTGTTCGAGTTCCGTTCGAGGTCG
>MU716231.1:75282-112852 GCA_026770625.1 Nicotiana glauca
GTTGAATAAGAATGTGTTGAGGATCCGGGTGCATTTCATGTGACGTGATTCGAAAACACGTTCTTAAACGACGTTCACTTTCTTAAATAAAATAATAATTGACAAAAGCGGTAAATGACTTTAAAAATTGCACTGTAGGTTTAACATGTATAAAAACCAAAATTTAGCCAAATATAGCAGTTGAGCGACCGTGGTAGAACTACGGAACTCGGGAGTGCCTAACCCCTTCTCCCGGGTTAACAAAATTCCTTACCCGGATTTCTGGTTCGCGACAGTCAAACAGAGTCAAACCCTTTCCTCGATACGGGATTCAAACCGGTGACTTGGGACACCATAAATCTCCCAAGTGGCGACTCTGAATCTTTAATAAAATGAATCCCGTTTCGGTTGTCCTTAAATTGGAAAAACTCCTTTCTTTATTATATCCCTTCCCCGGGGTGTAGTAAAGCTTTCTTTGGAAAAAGGAGGTGTGACAGATGCGGGAACATTTTCTTTAACACCAGCTGCCCCGGTGTGAATCGTCTTGGCTTGACTCTCTTGTTGAAGGCTCTGGACATTCTGTTCTGATAAAGCGGATTGTGGCAAACTGCATGCATTCTCTTTCCATCTATAAGAGCTAGCTGTTCGTAATGACTTTTCACCCACTCTGCATCGTCGAGTTCTGCTTCCTGTATGATCCTTAAGGAGGGAATTTCTACCTCAGCGGGAATGACTGTCTCTGTACCGCAAACTAGCATATAAGGGGTTGCCCTGGTTGATGTGCGGATTGTGGTACGGTACCCCAATAAAGCAAATGCTAACTTCTCATGCCATTGTTTATGCTTCTATATTTTTTTCCTTAGTATCTTCTTGATGTTTTTGTTGGCGAACTCTACAGGTCCGTTTATCTGAGGTCTATAAGCTGTGGAATTCTTGTGTTTGATCTTGAAGGTTTCGCACATGGCTTTCATCAAGTCACTATTCTATTTGGAACCGTTATTAGTAATGATTGATTTAGAATCCCGAATCAACAAATGATACGGTCACGGACGAAGTCTGCCATGACTTTCTTAGTCACCGCTTTGTAAGATTCTGCTTCAACCCATTTAGTGAAATAATCAATTGCTACTAGGATGAACCGGTACCCGTTTGATGCGGTAGGCTCGATAGGTCTGATAACATCCATTCCCCAAGCGACGAACTACCATGGCGAGCTTGATGCACTAAGCTCATTTGGAGGCACCTTTATCAGGTGTGCATGTATCTGACAGCGATGGCACTTTCAGACATACTGGATGCAATCTGTTTCCATAGTCATCCAAAAGTAGCTGGCCCGGAGTATCTTGTTGGCTAAGACAAAACCGTTCATATGTGGACCGCAGGTCCCGGCATGGATTTCTTCTAGTAGCCTGGATGCTTCATTTGCGTCAACACACCTTAGAAATCCTAAATCCGGAGTCCTCCTATATAAGATTCCTCCACTGTGAAAGAACTTGTTGGATAGCCTCCAAAGTGTGCGCTTCTGAGTAGCGTTTGCAAGTTCTGGGTATTCTTCTGTTGCCAAATATTCCTTGATATCATGAAACCAAGGTTTTCCGTTAGCTTCTTCCTCGACATGAGCACAATAAGCTGGCTGATCATAGATATTTATAGGGATAGGATCAATGAAATTATTTTCTGGATGTTGTATCATGGATGATAAGGTAGCCAATGCATCGGCAAACTCATTCTGGACTCTGGGAACATGCTGGAACTCTGTCTTTGTGAATCTCTTCCTCAACTCCTGTACATGATGCAGATAAGGGAGTATCTTAGAGTTCTTGGTTGCCCATTCTTCTCGGACCTGATGTATAAGCAGGTATGAATCTTCGATCACTAGCAATTCTTGAATGTTCATGTCAATGGCCATCTTGAGCCCTAAGATAAAGGCTTCGCACTCGGCCATATTGTTAGTGTAAGGGAACCTAAGCTTGGCGGACACCAGATAATGTTGACCGATTTCTGATACTAGGACTGCTCCTATGACAATTCCTTTGAAATTTTCCGCTACATCAAAAAAATCCTCCAACCATCATAGGATTCTACAATATCTTCCCCTATGAAGGATACCTCTTAATCAGGAAAATACGTCTTTAGGGGTGCGTATTCTCCGTCCACGGGATTTTCCGCAAGGTGATCTGCTGGTGCTTTTCCCTTGATTGCCTTCTGAGTCATGTAAACAATATCGAATTCACTTAACAGGATCTGCCACTTGTCTAGCTTGCAAGTGGGCATGGGCTTTTGAAACATGTACTTCAGTAGATTCATTCTTGATATGAGATACGTAGTATAAGCATAGAAATAGTGCCTTAACTTATGAGCTACCCAAGTTAGAGCACAACAGGTGCATTCCAACAGAGAATGTCGGGCCTCGTATGGGGTGAACTTCTTACTGAGATAATAGATGGCCTGTCCTTCCTCTTTTTTTCATCATGTTTCCCTAGAACACATCCGAATGCTCCATCAATTGCTGCAAGGTAGAGTATTAGGGGTTTACCTGGCTCGGGCGGGACCAAAACTGGCGGTGTTGACAAGTACTCCTTGATCCTGTCAAAGCATCTTAAAAATTAGGTCACAGACTCCTCAAATCTTCCATGTGATCCGTGTCTTTCTTGGATTTGATGATGACATCATCTACATACACTTCGATCTCTTTATGTATCATATCATAGAAAATGGTAGTCATGGCCCTCATGTAGGTGGCCCCAACATTCTTTAACCCAAACGACATCATTTTGTAACAATACATCCCCCACGGTATAATGAAAGTCATTTTCTCAGTGTCTTCCTCATACATCCATATCTGATTATACCCAGCAAAATAATCAACGAACGACTGCAGCTCATGCTTGGCGCAGTTGTCGATTAGAATGTGTATGTTTGGCAAGGGGAAGTCATCTTTGGGACTAGCCTGGTTGAGGTCCTGGTAGTCGATGTAAACTCTAACCTTCCATTCCTTCTTCGGTACTGGCACAATATTGGCTAACCATGTCGGATACTCTACTACCTTGAGAACCTTAGCTTTGACTTGCTTAGTAACTTCTTTCTTGATTTTCAAGCTCATGTCGGGCTTGAACTTTCTGAGCTTCTACTTTACCGGTAGACATGTCGGATCAGTTAGCAGTTTGTGTGCCACAATAGATGTACTCAAACCAGTCATGTCATCATATGACCAGGAGAATATGTCCTCAAACCTCTTTAGAAATTTCTTGTACTCTTTCTTTTCTGATGGTGACAGATGAACACTGATGTGAGTTTCTTTGACATTTTCTGCACCTCCCAAGTTAACAACCTTAGTTTTTTCCAGGTTGGACTTAGGTCTATTCTCAAAATCCTCAACCTCTTTAATAACCTCTTCTGGTATATCATCTTCCTCTGAGTTTGTATCCGTTTTTCCATTGTCTCATTGATAGTTACAGTCATCGGTTCATCAAAGAAAATAATAGTAATGCTGTGTAAATAAAGTAAATGAGAGAAAGTAATAAGAGTAAGATTTATAAGAGACCAAAGTGCTTTTGATAAATTTCATAATAGTTTTGAACATTGGAGCTCTTATTTTGAAATTAAAAAGGCGAAAAGAGAGTCGACTAGCAAAAATAAAGATAATGCATGGTGCTTTGTTCAGCCTTGCTACCCCGAATGTTTTCGGGTTCTGGTGGTTCCTATGGTCCAATTATTGAGGCATGATCCTTGCCTTATGACTTGTATGGAAGGGCCTTCCTCCCCCTTCTCCATGAATATGACACAAAAATCTATGTCATCATTATCTAAGAAGTAATTCCTCATCGCTGCCAGTGCTTCCTCTTCTTTCGACCCATGTATAATATCGGCTGGTTGGAAAGTCTGCTCTAAGCGAGGTATCAGTTGCTCCAGTGGGTAGTAAGGACCGCGTCATGGTGGCGACCATTTATTTAACTCTTTCCAAGTGTACTCATATCCCACACCGAAAGTGGTACCATGTTTCTTCAGCTTGATAGGTTTGGCGATTCCTTGGAGGTTTTTGCCAAGTACCTTGCTAGGTTCATATCCGCTCCAATTCAGTATGCTTTCAATTTTGTTATCCCACCACTTGTCCTTATCAACGGCATTGACTCACTCGATGTGATGGTAGTTCTCCCTACCTATCTTCCTTCTTCCTCCGATCGCTGGGATGGTCTAGCGACTGTATATGGGATTGCTACCGTCACCGTGAATAATTACCTTTTGATGATTTGATTCAAACTTTATTGCCTGATGTAGGATTGATGCTACCGCCATAACGGCATGAATCTATGGCCGTCCCAGAAGCAAGTTATAAGATGCGGGCATGTCTATAACTTGAAAATCAACATCAAACCAAGGCCCCATTTGCAGACATAAGCTAATTTACCCAATAGTGGACCTTTGGGAACCGTCGAAAGCTTGGACATTGATGGATCCATCCTTGCTCACATATAGGCTCTTTTCCTATGTTCTGAGAGTTACCAATGGACAAATGTTGAGGCTGGAGCCTCCGTCAATCAGGATTCTAGTAATGAAATAATCCTCGCACTGCACAGTGATGTGCATTGCCTTATTGTGACTTAGTCCCTCTGGTGGCAGCTTATCTTCGTGGAAAGTGATCTTGTGACTTTCCAATACCTTACCTACCAAGTTAGCCATATCTCTGCCGGTGATGTTGCTTGGTACATATGCCTTACTCAGTACCTTCAATAAGGCATTCTTATGTGCATCAGAGCTTTGCAGCAAAGCTAGGATATAGATTTATGCCGGTGTTTTGCCCCACTGATCAATGACTGAATACTCCTTTGCTTGTATCTTTCTCCAGAGATCATCGGGTCCAGTTTCAGTCATGGTTTGTCGACCAGAGGTCTGCTTACTTGATTTAGCCAAGTGTTCTGGGGTGTAAACCCTGCCGGTCCTCGTTATACCTTGTGCTGTAATTGTTTCCCCGAACTTGGCTTTCCCTTTCTTTCTTGCCTCGGCCGTGTAGTCCCATGGTATCGCTTTTGTATGGAATGGTGTTATGGCTTTCATTGCTACTGGAACGGGCACCCTTGTGCTGGAATGTAATACAGCAACTTCAAATGGCACGGGTGCCTTTGGGGACCCAAACTTGACCTCAATCGGTCCCGGCGTCTTTGTAGAGGCTGGCGTTTCAAACTCAAGTGGTATGGACATGTTGACCTTGGCATCTTTAGAAGGCTAAATCTGGACAACAATTGGATTAAGGGTGACTATTGGTTTCTTTGGATCGTCGCCTTCTATGATCAGGTCGATTGATCCTTTGGGATCACAATCATCCTCTATTTCAATCATATGAACACCTCCACCCTTATGGTCCGGTAGTGGGTTATTGCAAATTTTCGGGGATGCCTACTTTGCCACAATGATCTTGTTGTCAATCAAATCCTTGATCTTATCCTTCAGGAAGCGACATTCATCAATGGTGTGCTCTTTCATGCCAGAATGGTATGTACAGGTTTTATTTGGGTTGACCCATTGGGAAGGGTTTTCAGGTGTTATAGCATAAATAAGGGTGACATAACCAGCGTCTTTGAGCCTTTCATATAGCTGATTGATCAGTTCAGCAATGGCGGTATATTGTTTAGGATGTCTACGGTCGAAATTTGGTCGGGGTCTAGGAAAATTTTGGCGAGTGCAAGGTGATTGATAGTGAGACGGTTGAGCGTTGTAGGCTTGGTAGACGTGTGCAGGCTAGGAATATCTGGGTGAAGCAGGTTGGTATGTAGGAGGTGGAGGTGATTGATAGGTAGGCGGTGGGGTTTGGTAGGAGGGTTTGGTTGTTTGGTAATTTGGAGTGGGCTGAAATGTAACTGGAGGTATTGGGTAAGTTTGGTATTTGATTTGTGACTTTGTTCTCTATGCAGCCATTACGACACTCACGTCCCTTTTCTTGGGCATGCCACCAGATTGTAGAGCCATGTTGGTAGCCTGCAAAGCTTCAAAGTTTGTGACCATACCACTTTTGATACCTTCCTCGATCCTCTCCCCTAGCTTGATGATGTTAGAAAATTTATGGTTTTCGATCAAGATCAGTCTTTCATAGTATTGCGAATCCTGAGCCTAGATGAAAAATTTGTTCATCTGTTCTTCCCCTAAAGCAGGTCGAACATTAGCATACTCGCGAAATGTTTCTGTGGGTTTCTTCTTTAAATCTTAATGTAAAACACATTCGGTGCATTTTTCGTGTTGAACCAAAAACTATCCATAAAGTCGGATGCCATACTGACCCAGTTTGACCTCTTCTTTGGGTCTTGGCTAATGTACCAAGGCAGAGCATCTCCCTTTAGGCTCCTCATGAAAAGCTTCATGCGAATCTTCTCGTCTTTTCCTACTCCGACAACCTTATCATAGTATGTCCTCAAGTGCACCCTGGGATCCCCTGTACCATCAAACATTTCAAACTTGGGAGGTTTGTACCCCTCGAGTAGTTCAACATCGGGCTGTATGCATAAATCTTCATAGTTTAGCCCCTCAATTCCCTTACTACATTCAACTCCTTGAATTTTGGTAGTCGGCATCTTAAGCTCTTCGGCCAGATTTCTGATGAGCAAGTCCTTATCATCGGACTCAGGTGTGCTCGAGATAGGCTGGGTTTAGTGTGGCACGGTCTCTACGTAGATGGGGGTGTTGTGCTGAGTGTGGCAGTGGTTCTTTGTGGATTTCAACGGTTCTGAGATCAGTAGTGGAGTGTTGTTGGGAGTGTGGCAAGTATTGCAGTGGTGGTGAGGAGAGGGTTGCTTTAAGATGTTTTGTGGAGGAATGGGATTCTGAGTATTTGTGAAGGTAACTTCTGGAGCGGTGAGGTAAAATGATAGATTTGCCAAATTCAGGACTTGATCAAGCTCTTCTTGGAATTTCAGGCGTTTTTGTTCTATTTGAGAGGCATTTTCCTTGGGGACCATAGCACTACGAGTGACCTCTACCCGTTCAGCTGAGTTGTTTGAATCTTCCTTTTTTCTTTTTCTTTTGTGCCTGACAGGAATGGGAGGAGGAGTAGGTGGAGGGCCTCTAGATCCTGTAAAATATGTTGATGTTGCTAGAGTTTACGAACTAACCTTTGGGGAGGGGAATAAACAAAAGCAAAAACAAAAGGGTAACAAGTCAGCAAGGATTGTAAGAAAAATATGTTGTGATATTTGAGCAAATAGTGCAAGAATATAAATCATGTCCTAATTTGGGAGCCTCGTTGTGCCCGAGGTAGGCCTAGAAACAAGTTTATTTGGAGAACTTATAATGCTAAATGCCTCATTTTATTGATAAAAATAAGACGAATCCCAAAAGAACACTAAATAACAGGAAACAAAATATCACTAATGGCCATTGGTCTTATTACATTTATAAATGGAAAGGTAAATTCCTATTTATTTGTTCCCAGGAGGACCTTCCCCAGACTCGGCATCCTTGGCTTCATCGAACAACTTCACCAGCTCGCGAAGTCCTAACAGCAAGTAGGCTCTGGCCAGGTGTCCACCTTCGTTTCCCTCAGCATTCTGGTAGTCCTCGACTCTCTTCCTTTCCAGCTCCACTATACCCTGCTACAAAAAGACCAGTCGCTAGTTAGTACTAACAACCATAGCCTCCCACTTTTCAATCAGCTTTTGGTTGGCTTCTTGAATTTCACGGTGCTCACTCTTACATTCCCGAATCCTCTGGCGCAGTTTGTTGTACTTAACCTGTGCTTCAGCCTTTTCATCGATGACCCTGTGACCTCGAACAAACCCAGGTTGACCCAAACCATTATGATTATCCTCCAGCTAGCTTGGATAGTATGGGGTATAACCAGTATGGTACCTGTCCGGTCCAATAGTGTCTCTTTCCATGATGATTTTGCAGTGCCACATGTGTTGGGCTTGGCACTTGTAAGGGCTGTCATCTACTTGGAAATTAGCTTGGTAGTGACTCATCTTGTCGACCCTTAGTATAACCTGCTTCCGGCCGGCCTTTCTCATGACTCGGAGAGGGACATAAGGATAAGTTCCTCTCAAATCGATAAGTATTAGAAACGGTGCATCCCTAGATTGGGCAATGAACTCTACAGTAGGGAACCATTCGAACATCCATTGTACTTGGTTCTCCGTCAGATTTTGAACAACTCTACCCACCCTTTGGCATCTTCTGGTTGAGAAAACATGTTAGGCATATAGTTCATTTGCCTTAGATGATGGAAGGAAATATGATCATCCCGGTCTCTACGTAGAATCTCTTGTTGATATTCACCCTTTTGGAGGTTCTCCATGAGCCAGAGTTGGAGTAGTAAGTTGCAACCCTCAAAGTGTTTGACCTCTCGTTGATAGTTTTCCAGGGCTCGGTATATTTCTGCAATGATCATAGGTACTATGCTAAAGGGTTGCCCACCAATTCCCTCCATTATGGTTTTAGTGACCATGGCTAGCCTGGTGTGGATCCTCACTTTCTTCATAGAAAACACTATCAATCTCAAAAAGCAAAACATAAAGACAAAGACCCTTCGGTGGATGTGCCCCAATAATGTGAGGGCAAATTCATCAGGATATTACGGTAGGACTTGCTATGACCGTACCTCTCGTACAGATAGTCGAAAGGAATGTAGGAATCCATCAAACAGGTCAAGTCTAGATTCATCTTTAGTCCCTTCATTTTGAGAAAACCTCTACCCTTGAGATTATCCGGCATAAGCAAACCCGGAGTCTCCCACGGGATACTAGCTAGTCCTCATATTTCCTCTAGCAAAGGTTTCATCTCAATATCCTCGAAGCGGAACACAGACCTATCGTCGTCCTAGAACAGAGTAGTAGCCTCTATGATTTTGTTGTTAGATTGGATTTCCAGAAGAGAAGGCAAGTTTACTAAATATTTGTGGACAAGAGTCTGATCACTGGAGTGAAGGTCTTCCCAGCAGCTTAGCAATTTTGGGTGGATGTTGGTGACCATGCCGAATCTGGGGACTTCCTGCCTTATTTTTTGCAAGAAAAAAGTGTTAGACCCTTACCACCGCCAGTCTCGACTATTAAATATCACCAATTAGCATGAAAAGCTTTTAGTTCTCCAAATAAATGCACATAATATGGTAGTGTCCGTTAGGGTTTCAAGGAAACCTAGTGGACTTTGGACAAGGCTATTCTTAAAGAGTCATTATGCGGACGACATAACTGACTCGGCTAGGTTTGAACATGATGCATACACGATTAAATAGAGTAAGGTTTCTATGGAGTATTAGACTGGTACCCTTAAGCGGATAACTCAAGAGGGAAAGGCACGGAACCGTCGACTACACCGCTGATCGACTGGTTTTACCGCAAATATGCCTTTGCCGAATTTAGAGGTGATAATATCGGAAGAGCACAACCACTCATTATAAGCATTGCTATGGTATTTTGTTTGGCACGAGTGAAATATGATGTTGAAAATAAAGTTACAATAATTAACAAGTTGTCACGTATTTGCACGTTCATAAAGTAATAATTACAACAGTTTCTCATAATTTACAACAGCATTAAAGGAAAGAGATAAAGGATGGCATAAAGAAAAGAAACTAATAGCAAAGTCAGTTTCGTAGTAGAAGAAGGAATAAATACCCAGCAGAGTCGCCATTATGTCGATGCCCCCTTTTTCTCGCGAAATTGGGTTTATGACATTTGGGCAGACAACTCATTTCCTTTTGGGAATTGGGTATACAAATTTGAAGAGTCGCCACCTAATGATTTAAGTTCATTAGGACACTAATAAGAAATTTGATTTAGAAAACCAGAGATTGGGTAAGGGCTAGAAATTATCTCAAGGGGAAGGTGTTAGGCACCCCTCAAGATCCATTAATGTGGTTCCTGGCCATGCTATAATTGTAACTTTAACTGCAAGCAAGAATTAAAAATATAGGGTAGTTTCACATAATGGTTGCAAGCAATTAAAATAAAATAAGTTAAAGAAGTTGAAGCTTGGGAAGAAAATAGTTTTGAAATTCTGAAAATAAACAAGTAAAGGGGAAGGGGTTTGCCCATATTTTCTGCAAACAATTAAGTTAAAGAAGAAATTTTGGGAAGAAAGCAGTTTTGAAGTTCCGAAAATAAACAAGTAAAGAAAAGGGGGTCCTAAGTTTATAAATAATATGGATCACCCCACACAACACCCGGTAACCATTTATACACGTGGTGTTATTGCGTGGTCATCATATCCATATCTACCATTTCCCACCTTGTTAAGGTATTAAACGCGGAATGATCTCACTTTAATTATTGCATGCTATTACCTGCCCCAATCTTATCCGTCCCAGAGGCATTTGGGACTACTAATCCTACAAGGGAAGAGGTATGGGGTTTTATAGTTTTTTAAAGGACAAAATTCTAAGGCGACAATCAAAACATATATGACAAGTATGGGGGAAGAACATAAACAAATAAGGCTCAAACAAACCTCCTTAAAACAAAGAGAAGCACATAGTTTTAGCATGTCTTTCAGATACTGATTAAGGCCTGATTAAACTTAAGAGATATGGAAGACTGACCTGCTACATATTTCGAATAAGAAACCAGAATCAGGCCTGCCTTCTGGTTGTAGTTTAATAGACTCTGATTCAATTTAAAAGTTACCTTATGGTTTGCCTAAGTGTTAAGCGAAAAACCTATAGGCAGGATATCTATTAGTTCAGAAAAAAGAAGTATACTGACTTTAAAGAAGAAGACTCGTTTATTACAAAAAACATAAATTTTTTAGATGTTAAGCATTGCTACTATTGACTTAAACTTATAAGCGAATGGTCGATTCATATTTAGATGATAGCTCCTATAGGCATGCTTTCTAGGGGCTATTGATTTTAAAATGTTTACAGTCGAAACAAGAGTGCGAAAGTCCTATAGACATGGTATCTAAAATGCTGTTAGTTATTTAAACCTATAAACAAGTTTGCCTAGTAACAGATGACGATGCAAAATTCAGGAAGTACTATAGACATGCTCTCTATATAATAGGCAAAATGCAGAATCCTATAGACATGTTCTCTATATGAGATACAAAATGCTGAATCCTATAAGCATGTTCTCTATATAAATGCAGAAATGCAGAAGCTACTGACTTGATATATATGTGTGTAATGCATAACTTATAGGTAGGATTTCTAAGATGCATAAGTGTAGAAATTTGTAGGCATGGATTTCTAAAAATGCTGAAATGCGGAACCTAAAGATAGGATGTCTTCATGAAAAGCAGAACCTATAGGCATGGTTTCTATATGCAAAAAAATGCAAAAGTGTAGAACTTCAAATGATTTGCAGAAGTAAATACCTATGAACATGATATCTACCCTTATGCATACATGAGTGACCCTCCCCTTTTCACTATAAACCCCTTAAGTTATTACAAATTATTACAGCCCAGAAGGAATAAAGGAAAGGTAAAATTACATCAGAAAATTAACAATTTACAACCAAGGAGAGCCTGATTTAGACTTCCTGTCTGAAGCATAAAGTAAACCAATCTCCAAAGATCAGAGTCCAAAGCCTTTCCCATGTTTTGGGTTTGTCAGAGTTCCCAAGAGCCTCATGAACTCAAGACAGTGCTTACACCCAAATTCATTACAGAATTGAATTATATTTCAGTGTGGAAAGGCTAGGCCTCAAATTTGCAAATTCAGATGGAACTCAGGGTCCTAAAGCAAGGCTCGGGGGGGGGGGTAGCAAAACTTAGAAACTATGAGAGAGTGTGAGTGCTATAGATGGGATTCTGGGGAAAACCTTGATAGGCTGGTAGTCATAACCAGCAATCGAAAGTGATGGCATACCCCAACCAGCATGTCAGCCACATTGTTTGGGAGTTAGGATCCTTTAAAGGATCAAGCACAAACATGAACAACAATTTAGATGGTTCCACGCCTGAACCGTAACTCAAAGACATAGAGGGGAGTAGTGGTGTGGGGATTCATAGCAGAAAACATGCAAAGAGAACAACATTCATATTTGACACTAAGCATAGATAGCAAAATAGACAGGATGATCGAAGCTGTGAAATAAACACATTTAGATGAGGCTGAAACTTAAATTAGAACATACCAGTTTCAGGGAAACAAGAAAGTAAAAGCAGTAGTCTTGTAAAGCCAAATTGCAAGCAAATAGTCAAAATATCTCAGAAGAGAGTAGAGTGATGAGTGAAGTGAAACAGTATTGAAATTGAAAGTAAATAATATGTGTTAGAGTATTGAACTCAAGGTGTCTTAAAGTGGTGAAAGGTCGTGCCATTTATAGTGAAGAAAGCAAGTAAGTAAAAGGTAAGAAAATAGTTTTGAAATCAATTACATAAGGTCTCCCTTTAATCAAGGGATTCTTATTTCAAACGGGCAGAATAATTAAGGAAATAATTTGATCAAAATCTTTTCCAAAGTACTGAAGGAAGAGCAAATACACAAAAACTATTTAAGGAAAGAGTTTTATAGCAACACGGTTTGTGCAAATAAGAAAAGGCAAACAACCAGTAAAAATCAGAAATTGAGTTTTGGTATGAATGAATCCAACCACAAAAGGTGAAGAAAGTTTTAATTAAAGAAAATCAGTAACAATCAATCGAACCTTATTAAAAGGAATTGTGAATCAATCACAAATTGGCAAAACCTTTTTTTCTTTTTGAAAGAAGAATTCCTCACCATATATACATGTCAAACAAGAAAGAACTGTCATGCTAATTAGAGAAGAATCTAGCCCAGAAAAGTTTCAGAGCCATAAGAAAGGAGTTTAAACTCAGTGCATAGACTCAGAACGAGTTGAGAGTCCAGGGTTCTAAAATAGAACCCTAGTCCAAACACAAGATCAAACTCGCCAAAAACCCTAAATCCTAGGGTTTTCAACTCGAATCAGATGCAGAGACGAGAAGACAAATAACTGAAATAGGCTCAGAGGTCTTTTTCAGAGAGTGATTTGAAGCATAAAGAACATGTTTTAAGAAACGCTTGGAACTTAAACAAGTTTAGAAGACAAAGAGGTAGTATAACCTTAAGGAAATAGTAGATGAAATATGCTTAGAAAGAACTAAAAAAAAGTCCAAAAGAAGGAAAATAAAGAACTAAGAGCTTATTAGAAAATATAGTAAAGGAACAAAGGGGTAAACAAACACATAAGATAAACGTGTGAAATCATGATATAGAAACAAGTAGAAGAAAGAACATAGCACAATAGAAGAATATGCATAATAAGGCAAACATAAGAACACAGGAGAAGTACATGCGAGGTAGAAAAGAGAACATAAAAACATAGCATAGATTGATTCACATAAAGAAAGGAAGAAGAGGAGTCAGAAAACATTTTAAAACCTTTTCAGAAACCCTAAATTGAAGAGAAACAAATTTTGAAAGAAAAGATTGGGGAAAACATTTTAAAACTTTAGTAGAACACAGATATAGCATATATCTAAGAAAAAAACCAGAGAAAAACCTCGAATAGATAAGGGTTTCAGAAAAACACTAGAAATGAGAAAGGCTTTGAAGAAAGTCCGATATTGAGTCGGAGAGGTCAGAAATAGTATCCTGATGCTTGGATACGCTGGAGCTAGGTTGGAGAGGCCTCAAAGCCATGGATCTGAGAAGATTTTAAAGAACACCATCGAGGTCAGACCTCAAAACTTCAAACACCAAGGGTTTATGTGACGACCCGACCCATCGTCTTATGATTTAGCACTCTGTTTCCCCCATTCTATGCTTCTTCATGTTTCATTATCGGTATGTGGTATGTTAGAGTTGATTTGGATTGGTTTTCATAAGGAACGAGACACTTAGTCTCTTTAAGGAAGGCTTAGGTCGGAAAAGTCAACCGGGTATTGACTAATAAGTTAGAGGGCTCAGATGTGTTTTCCGGTGGTTTGGTTAGCTTCGGGAGGTGATTTATGAATTAGGAGTGTGATCGGAAGTCATTTTGGAGGTCTGGTGTAGAATTAGGCTTGAATTGGCGAACTTAGTATTTTGGCGAATTCTGGTTGATAGGTGAGGTTTTGATCCGAGGGCCGGAATAGAATTCTGAGAGTTGCTATAGTTTCGATATGTGATTTGTGATGTGTGTGCTTTTAATTTTAGGTCATTCGAACGTCGTTTGGTTGAGGTTTTGATTGGAAGTGCATTTCGGAAGTTTTGGGAAACTTAGGCTTGAATTCGATGAGTTTTGAGAAATTTGATGTTATTTGAGGTGTTGCGATGATTCGAGCAAGTTTGGATGATGTTTTAAGATAGATTGGTGCTTTTGGTTGAGGTCCCGTGGCCTCGGGTGTGTTTCGAATTCCCAACGGGACATTTTTGGAAAATTTTGAACTGCTGGTTGCTGGTATCTGGTTTTCTTCTTCGCGAACGCGAAGTGGAAAAATGGGAGGCCGTGATTTTGGCTTTTGCGAATGCGATGGGGGAGTCGCAAATGCGTAGGAGGGGGTCAAGGAGCTACGCGAATGCGGGAGAGTAACCATGAACGCGTAAAAGGAAAAATTTTGCCTGGGAGCTTTTGGTCTACGCGAACGCGTGGAAAGATACGCGAACACGAAGGGTCTAGGAGATTGGCCTTCGCGAATGTGGTGTAATGAACGCGAACGCGAAGGTGGATTTATAGTGTTGGGCAGAATGTGATAATTTCATTTCATCCGCGATTTTGGGTCATTTTTCCTCCATGGTTGATCATTTTGAGAGCTTCTTGGTGGAGATTGAAGAGGGATTCAAGGAGAATCGATTGGAGGTATGATTTTTGAACTTAAAACTCATTTTTATTGTGAAGTCCACCTAGAAATTCATGGAATTAAGCCAAAAGTGGAAGAACTAGGCCTTGTGTTTTTGATATTTCAAATTGGGATTGATGGGTCATTTGAGCTCGGATTTGGGAGTTCTTGGTATGAATGAACTCGTGGCAAGACGAGGAATCCAGTAATGTGAGTTTTGTAATTTTTTGAGAAGTGGCCCCGGGGCTTGGGTTTTGCTAGTTTCGAGATTTTTGCTATTTTTCGATTGTTTTCGATTGGGCATTATCCCATTGGAATATTGTGATGTATTTGCTTTGATATTGGATAGATTCGACGTGCGTGGAGGCTGGTTTGAGGGGCAAAGGCGTTGCGAGCTAGAGATTTCACCGGTTCGAGGTGAGTAATGATTGTAAATGATATCCTATGGGTTTGGAACCCCGAATTTGCACCCATAGTGCTATATTGAGGTGACTTGCATGCCGGATAGAGAGTGTGGGGTACAACACCAGTGGGGATTGTGACTTGGTCCATCCCGGTTGTCGATTTTACCGCATATTTCGCTATGACTTGTTGTTTTTCACTATGACTTGGGCTTATTGCCGTACTTAGGGGTCATTGCCAACTGTTTGAGCTCTTTGTGAGCTATCATCACTGTTTTCCTCACTATTTGAAATATTATTTGAACTCAGTCCATTTGAATTACAATGTTTCATGAGCTCAGCTATATTTTTACTTAACCTTGAGTTTTGTACTAACATTTGAACTATTGTTTGAGCTGAGCATTATTGTTATTACTGATGCCCGATTGGCTTATGATTATTTTTGGACTGATTGATGCCGAGGGCCGTGTGTAAGGATATGTTGAGTGATGTGAGGAGGGTTTCACGCCTTGAGTGTATTGTGAGGAGGGTTTCACGCCTCGAGTGTATTGTGAGGAGGGTTTCAGGCCTCGAGTGTATTGTGAGGAGGCTTTTAGGCCTTGAGTGTATTGTGAGGAGGCTTTCAAGCCTCGAGTGTATTGTGAGAAGGCTTTCAGGCCTCATATTGATATGTACAGGCTTTCAGGCCTTGTTATGATAACGCTTGGGCTGTAGGAGCCCCTCCAGAGTCTGCACACCAACAGTGAGAGTGGGTACCCATGTATTGTGATACTGAGCCCGAGGGGCTGATACTGTTCTGAGTGATGTGATACTGTACCCGAGGGGCTGATACTGTTCTGAGCGATTGATATTGAGCCCGGGGGGCTGATACTATTCTGAGTGATGTGGTACTGTGCCTGATGAGCTAATACTGTTCTGAGCGATTGATATTGAGCCCGAGGGGCTGGTACTGTTTTTGATATGTGCCCGTGGGGCGAACGGTTATGTGCACATCTTGCATATTTAATTGCCTTTTTACCTGTTATAGTGTGGTACTTGTGCCCGAGGGGCGGATTTTCCGTGCTTATGAACACTAACTACTTGAAATAGCTTTCGTAATTATTCAAAAGACCATTTTCAAAAGAGATTGGAACTGAGCCAACGCATTTCTAAAGATATCACAGATTTCTCTATTTTTCTTAGAAAATTGTACCTGGCTTCTATACAGCATGTTGGTTGTTTTACGTGATTTCTTGCTGCTCAGTTATTATTTACCTTTATTACTCACTGAGTTGGAGTACTCACTTTACACCCTACACCCCACGTTCAATTGCATGTATTTATTCACCCAGTAGCGGGTATTTGCCGCGTGGAGGCAGAGTTGTAGAGGTTTTAGCGAGGTGACTGCCAGCATTTGCAGCATCACATTCCTTTTATGTTATTCATTATTATTATTCAGTGTATCTCTAGACTGTAAAGTGGGGATTTCATTCTTATAGATGCTCGTGACTTGTAACACCCCGGTCGAGCTGTATTGGGTTGTATTTTCATTGATTAATTTCATAAATTAATATTCAAACTGAAAAATAACTAATTAACTCCTTTAAAGTGGTGTTCTGAAATGGTTTGGCTGGCCATGTCTTCACGAGAGGCGCCATCGCGACCATAGCAGGTTTGGGTCGTGACAAGTTGGTATTAGAGCCTAGGTTACTAGGTTTCACGAGTCATGAGAATGTTTAGTAGAGCCTCACGGATCGGTATGGAGACGTCTATATTTATCCTCGAGAGGCTGTAGAACTTTTAGGAAACTTCACTTTCTTGGAATTCTTGTCGTGCGTACTTGATTCAGCTTGAAATATAACTCTTGAAATTCGTTCCATACGTCTGTATGCGCACGTGAGCGCTCAGTGTCAGATGTGCCTTGATGGCTTGTGATTCCCCTATCAAAGGGCGAGATGTGATCTCCGTGAGTTGATGTTGGGCCAGTCTGGAGGACTTAAAGCCGGATCTTTGCCTATGGCTTGAGCACCGAGGTGCTGATTGTGTGAGCAAGTGTTTTGGAACTTATATGTTCTGTATTGTCCTTATTAGCCGGAATGGCGATTTGGTATTCATATGATGAGTATGTTAGTACTACGAGATGTATTTATATGACTTGGTAGTGATGAAGAAGTCTGCAAGATAATAGATGATTTGTTAAGTGATTCGATTCCTATTGTGAATTGATGTGTAGCTCAAATTATGGGTGCGTGAAGATTATTTTCGTATCTCCTAGTTGGGAAGTGACGTGCATTACATGTGGTGGTATGAGTTCAGACTCAGGAAGAGTAATGACTTTGTAACGTATATGATGGTGGAAGGTATGCTAAAGTACTAAATTGAGGCGAAGCAGGTGGGTTATCTCCTGCAGAGTGTTCTTAAGTGGTATGATCCTTATGTGTGTGTTAGAAGATCTCATGTGTAATTGAAGGGTACATGTTGAAATTCGACAATTCGGGTCGCTTAAGAGAGTGGACTCAACTGATGTAGAGATGGATGCGACAAGTGTAGAGGATTACAGTACTAGATGATCTATGTTTTCACAAACTTGTAAATGATTTGAGTTTAATATCACTATGGTATTGTGGCGTCACTAGAGTAGAAGTATTACGGGTTATTGAGTGTGTCCTGATATATGGCTTCGAGCTAAGTTGGGGAGGTTGTTGTTGATTAGCTGATCGCACGATCATGTGCTATGTTGGTTCCGTTTTGAGGTACTCTGGCAGATTAGTCCGGGTTGCAGAAATTGAGCCGAGGATGGAACAAGTGAAGTAAAATTTTGACAAAGATTATATGGTGCTTCGTAGAAGTATGAAAATAATAGGATGTCTTGAGCTATTGCTGATAAAAAATTCTCAGTTTATAGAGAAGGAAGATGTTTGTTTGTATTGGAATGAGATTATATCCTGCGGTGTCAAAGTGCTAATAAGGCACGAGTGGTTCTGTTCGTTAAGTTAGGTAATTTGGAGTTTGAATAAGAGTGAATGACCCTCGAGAATGGTTTTATTGTGTTCAAGATTCTACATGTAACAATCAGGAGTCTCAAGGTTGTGTATGTGGTCAGAGACTGTTTTTTCATCGGAAAGGTCAAGACTTGTGGTATTTTATGTTAATTATGGGATTCTATGTATCAGTATCTGGAAAGTAATGGTAACGAATTGAGATTCATAGGAAGTTCTTCAAAGTAAAGTATTCTGGAATGTGGTATTTCTGGGAACATTTGAGGGAGTATTCGGTGGCCTATGGGTCTTAGACAGTGTGGTCTTAGGTTCGAGTCTCGTGTGGTAAACCTGGGTTGAGGTATTGTGGTGCTACTGCAAGGAGGAATATCAAGTTGATGATGAATTAGAGCGGAAATTTGATAAATGGAATAGGTTGGTAGTAGACTGAGTCGGTATGGTAAGGGTATGATTAATTCTTCGTATGTGTTCAAGGTAATGAGACTTACAGGCATTTTGCAGCAATGCTCTTGAGTTTTGGCAGCTTGCTTAGCTTGGTTTCGATAGAAGATTCAGTCCTGGCAGTTAAGCTTGTGCACATGGAATTTGGGGAGAGAGTCCTTGTTGGGTTTTACCGTGGTTTGGAGATGAATATATTTTCTATGCGTATGCGAAACATGGAATGTGAAATGATTTTTCTTTTAGATGGGATTGACGGAAGGTCTTGGCCAGATGAGTTACAGTTCAGTTATGAAAAGAAGTTCATAAAATTCTTAGGCAACGGGTAGCCTCAGGTAATCAAGGAAATGGTACTGCTAATTGGAAGTGATTTGACGAGAGTATATCTCTCCGAAGAAGGGTATTGTGATTAGACTGATGATACATCGGTAGTATTGCGGTGCTTTCTTGTTAGATCGACTGTTGAGATCTAAGTTTGTGTGATGGCATCGGGAAATTTTAGAACATCTTTCGTGGAATGACTGGGTACTTGAGGTGGGATATGTATTCATACGGCGGAATTTGGGATCAGGTATGGTGATTCGTGTGCTATACGGAGTTCGAGAATGGGAGTTCTCATGCTCAGGCTATGCAGTGGTTTTGGATCGTGTGTATCGACACCGTTTAGTGGCTAATGGGATTGGGAGGCCCGAGTGGTTCTTTCTTTGATAGGTATATCAGATTTTGGATATGATATTGGGGTGTAGACTGGTTGTCTCAGTGTTGGATTATTCTAGACTATTGTGCTATGGGCTATGTCGGAAAATGCCATAGATTGCGTGGCGAGGCGCATCGAATTATGTTCTAGCAGAGTGGTTTGTATTCCAAAGACCAGCGGACGGCTTGGAAGGATTGGTTTTCTTAATTGGGCCTTCGTGGCGGATTTCAGTACAGAGGTTTCTACCATTGATTCAATTCTGGTATTGAGGGACTTTTTTTTTGGAATGTGTTTCTTGTGGCCGGTCATGTCGCTGGGCGATATTGTGGATTTCGATATTTATTTGGTGCCGGACACCATATCGTACGGTTCCGGTAGGAGTTATAGTGGTGGAAGGAGCAGCTTCAGGCTTCTTGGTATTAAGTTCGTTGGTAGGCTGATGTGGCTACGTATTTGGCTTGAGTTAGCTTGGTTAGTCCCGAGTTGAATTGTTGAGGGATAGGTTGATTCGATCGTTATTGAGGTTGTTAGTGATCTAGGGAGATCTATAAGTTGATTTTTCTGTGCTGTGAGGCATTATGATTGGTTGGATATGGGCATATGTGGTGCGGTTCTATTGAGGATTCATAAAGAAAGTCGAGCGAGAAGAGTAATTGAGTGTTGCTCGGTAAATAGAGTATTGGTTATGGCCTATCGGGTTACGTGTCATATGTTATTTGTTTCACAGTTGGTGTAATGAATTGCTTTGGCTTCAGACATTAAATTGTGCATGGCTGTCGATTTTTGAGCATAGCGACTTGAGGTGTTTCAGGTGTAACAGTGTTTGGACAGGATCGCGCATCGTAGCGAGGCTACGTGGAGATATGACCTTTCGGGGTAGATTCAGCTATTCTATTTCTATGATGTGAGATAGGGTCTCAGCCTTGTGTTGTGATGGTACTGATGAGCTTGAGGTACAGCTCCTTCGTTTGAGTCATTTTTCATGGTTTGAGTATGTTCAGAACGTTTCTTATTGGTGAGTGTATTATGCAAGTTGTGGCTTAGGCCTGTATTGAGGTATCATATCACCAGAGTGGTGTGTTGGATTTGAGGTGATCGTTGGGGTCATTAATAAATACGAACAGATTTGATTTCAGCTTGTTGGAAGGATAATATCGAGGTTCGGCTCAGAAATCTGCTGTGGTATTAGTCAAAAGTGAAGTGGCTTCATGAATGGTTGATATGAGAAATGGTTACGGTTTTCTGCATGTTTCATTTATCGTTGGCAGTGTATGAAAGTGTTGGAATGAGACTTTAGCTAAATAAGAGGTTTTCTATCGGTATTTGGTTGTTGTGGGTAACTACTGTGAATAGAAGTTATCGTTTCGAGTTCTTAGATTATGTGGTATATCATATGATTTCACCTGGGGTTGAAAGTATGGGTTATTACAACTAGTTCAGGACTATTCAAAGTATAGGTGTGAGGTTTTGATCATATTGATGGTTTCAGAAGTGAAAAGGTAGTTCTATGATTTATGGGCTAGACTGGATTGGGTAATTTCAGCTATGTTGTGTTGTCGGACCTATATGAAATAGGGCGATGTGGGATCACCCCGGGTATATGCTTGGTAAAGTTATTCAGCTGTTGGTTGGCTTCTAGGACAACTCTGGGTACGCTCGAGGACGAGCGTTGGTTTAAGTTGGGGAGGATGTGACGACCTGACCCGTCGTCTCATGAGTTACCGCTCCATTTACCCCATTTTATGCTTCTTCATGTTTCTTTATCAGTACGTTGTGTGTTAGAGTTGATTCGGATTGGTTTTGATAAGGAATGAGACACTTAGTCTCTTTAAGGAAGGCTTAAGTCGGAAAAGTCAACCGGACGTTGACTTATGAGTTAGAGGGATCGGATGTTTTTTCCTGTGGTTCGGTTAGTTCCGGGAGGTGATTTGTGACTTAGGAGTGTGATCGGAATTGATTTTGGAGGTTCGGTGTAGAATTAGACTTGAATTGGCGAAGTTAGTATTTTGGCGAATTTCGGTTGATAGGTGAGATTTTGATCCGAGGGCCGGAATAGAATTCCGAGAGTTGCTGCAACATCGATATGTGATTTTTGATGTGTGTGTAAAATTTCAAGTCATTCGGACGTCGTTTGTTCAGGTTTTTGATTGGAAGTGCATTTCGGAAGTTTTGGGAAACTTAGGCTTGAATTCGATGAGTTTTGAGAAATTTGATGTTGTTTGAGGTGTTGCGATGATTTAGCAAGTTTGGATGATGTTATAAGATAGGTTGGTGCTTTTGGTTGAGGTGTCGGGGGCCTTGGGTGTGTTTCGGATGCCCAACGGGTCATTTTTGGAAATTTTTGAATTGCTGGTTGCTGGTATCTGGTTTCTTTCTTCGCGAACGCGAGGGGAGTCTCGCGAACGCGAAGAGGAAAAATGGGAGGCTGTGATTTTGGCTTTCACGAATGCGATGGGGGATTGCGAACACATAGGAGGGGGTCAAGGAGCTACGCGGACACGGGAGAGTAACCACGAACGCGTAGAAGGAAAAATTTGGCCTAGGAGCTTTTGGTCTACGCGAATGCGTGGCAAGATACGCGAACGCGAAGGGTCTGGGAGATTGGCCTTCGCGAATGCGGTGTAATGAACGCGAACGCGAAGAGGGATTTATAGTGTCGGGCAGAATGTTATAATTTCATTTCATCCGCAATTTTGGGTCATTTTTCCTCCATGGTTGATCATTTTGAGAGCTTCTTGGTGGAGATTGAAGAGGGATTCAAGGAGAATCGATTGGAGGTAAGATTTTTAAATTTAAAACTCGTTTTTATTGTGAACACCTAGAAATTCATGGAATTAAGTCAAAAGTGGAAGAACTAGGGCTTGAGTTTTTGATATTTCAAATTGGGATTTGATGGGCCATTTGAGCTCGGATTTGGGAGTTCTTGGTATGTATGAACTCGTGGCGAGACGAGGAATCCGGTAATGTAAGTTTTGTAATTTTTCGAGAAGTGGTCCCGGGGCTCGGGTTTTGCTAGTTCAAAGATTTTTGCTATTTTTCGATTGTTTTTGATTGGGTATTGTCCAATTGGCATATTGTGATGTATTTTCTTTGATATTGGATAGATTCGACACACGTGGAGGCCGGTTTGAGAGGCAAAGGTGTCGCGAGCTAGAGATTTCACTGGTTCGAGGTGAGTAATGATTGTAAATGATATCCTGAGGGTTTGGAACCCCGGATTTGCATCCATAGTGCTATATTGAGGTGACTTGCAAGCCGGATAGAGAGCGTGGGGTAAAGCAGCGTTGGGGATTGTGACTTGGTCCGACCAGGTTGTCGATTTTACCGCGTATTTCGCTATTACTTGCTGTTTTTCACTATGACTTGGGCTTATTGCCATACTTGGGGCTCATTGCCGACTGTTTGAGCTCCTTGTGAGCTATCATCACTATTTTCCTCACTATTTGAAATATTATTTCAACTCAGTCCACTTGAATTACACTGTTTCATGACTCCGCTATATTTTTACTCAACCTTGAGCTTTTAACTGACATTTGAACTATTGTTTGAGCTGAGCATTATTGTTTTTGCTGATGCCCGAGGGGGCTTATTATTATTTTTGGACTGATTGATGCCGAGGGCCATGTGTGAGGATATTTTGAGTGATGTGAGGAGGCTTTCGGGCCTCGAGTGTATTGTGAGGAATCTTTCAAGCCTCGAGTGTATTGTGAGGAGGCTTTCAGGCCTCGAGTGTATTATGAGAAGGCTTTCAGGCCACATATTGATATGTACAGGCTTTCAGGCCTTGTTATGATAGCGCTTGGGCTGTAGGAGCCCCTCCGGAGTCTGCACACACATAGTGAGCGCAGGCACCCATGTGTTGTGATACTGAGCCCGAGGGGCTGATACTGTTCTGAGTGATGTGATACTGTGCCCGAGGGGCTGATACTGTTCTGAGCGATTAATATTGAGCCCGAGGGGCTGATACTGTTCTGAGTGATGTGATACTGTGCCCGAGGGGCTGATACTGTTTTGAGCGATTGATATTGAGCCATAGGGGCTTGTACTATTTTTGAGATGTGCCCGAGGGGTGAACTTTTATGTGCTCATCTTGCATATTTAATTGCCTTTTTACCTGTTATAATGTGGTACTTGTGCTCGAGGGGCAGATTTTTCGTGCTTATCAACACTAATTGTTTGAAATCGTTTTTGTAATTATTGAAAATACCATTTTCAAAAGAGATTTGAACCGAGTCAATGCATTTCTAAAGATATCACAGATTTCACTGTTTTTCTCAATAAATTGTACCCAACTTCTATACAACATGTTGGTTATTTTACGTGATTTCTTGTTGCTCAGTTATTATTTACCTTTATTACTCACTGAGTTGGAGTACTCACTTTAGTCCCTGCACCCCACGTGCAGTTGCAGGTATTTATTCACCCGGTAACGGGTATTGGCCGCGTAGAGGCAGAGTTGTAGAGGTTTTAGTGAGGTAACTGCTAGCGTTCGCAACACCACAGTCCTTTTATGTTATTCATTATTATTATTCAGTATATCTCTAGACTGTAAAGTGGGGATTTCATTCTTATAGATGCTCGTGACTTGTGACACCCCTGTCGGGCTGTATTGGGTTGTATTTTCATTGATTAATATCATAAATTCATATTCGAACTGAAAAATAACGAATTAACTGCTTTAAAGTGGTGTTCTGAAATGGTCTGGCTGGCCTTGTCTTCAGGAGAGGCGCAATCGCGACCGGAGCAGGTTTGGTCGTGACAGTTTAACGGTGGAGGGGGGTGGGTACAGGCCATCCATGGCCTGAGAAGCCATGGATTCCGGTGAAAGTGTGGTTGAAAAGGGCGGAAGATGACTAAGGTTCCGAGGAACCTTTGAGAGAGTTTTGGGATATGAGAGTGTTTGAAGGCGGCTGAGAGATCGAAATGAGGGGATTAGGGTATGGTCGGTGGATTAAAAATGGAAAGGGGTGATCGTGACCGTTGATCAAAACAATCAATGACCTAAATTAAAAGAAAAGGCCAGGCGGGTTAATTAGTTGGGTCGGGGTCGGGTTACATTTGAGATTGGGCCGGTCCAATTGGGCATTTAGGATTGGGTCAATTGGAGGGGTCAGTTTGGCTATAATTGAAATAAATTGGGGCTACATATTAAATCGCCAGTTCTTCTTTTTTATTTTATACAAAATAGTAAAATTAATTCTGAAATTAAATTAAAAGCACTAAATCAGTAAATAATATAAAAATATTAATTTTAAAATATTAGAACCAAATTTATAATTATAAAATGCTATTAATCTTAAAATAGGCTAAAATTGCAATTATATGCAATTTAGGTTTTAAAATACCAAATAAATTTGTAAAAAATATAAAAAAAATTACCTTAACTATAATTTGGTATAAATATGGGAAATAAAACAAATTATCCACCAAAATGATAAGTTTGGGAATAATTATTGATTTTTTATACTCCTAAAATAGGCAATAAATTGATTTTAAAAAATCTTTTAGAAATTAGGAAAAATACTAAAATACCTGGGCATGCTTATATATGTATATATATGTTATTTTGAATATATATTGGAAACAATTGAGTATCAACACCACATATACCCATTCTTGAAACAACTGAACAATGACAAACACCCCATTCCCTATACTGATGCTTAATAAATCCAGTGGAGCTCACGACAGAAACATAGCCCCAAACTTAGAATCTAAATCATAATTTTGGACAATCATTTCAATTAAACTACACTGTAACACTTTGAAAGATATTCAAGCATGAATCTGAATACTCTAACCTATTAGCATATAAATATACCCAAAACAAACAATCTATTTACATCATTACAATAGAGTGAGTAGCTACAACACTAGAAAACCGTACACATATTCGAACAGAAATGAACTCAAGAAATATTCATTAGATAAGCATCAAATTTTGCATCACTCCAGTCAGAAATGGTACATGATTACAACAAGAATAATAGAGAAAATAAGCTTGAAGTTAAGATGAAGGCCACAACAATAGACCAGCAGCAAAGGAAATCAACCAGCAACTTCTAATTCAAACCATGCTTCAGCTTTTGCAGACAAAAAAACAAACCCAGGAATTCCAGAATAGAAACTTGTCAAACCAAAAGTCTAATGAAAGAAAGAAAATGAGCAAAATTTAGGGATTCTCCAAACTAGATTGCAGAGAAATATTTCAAGGTTTTGTAGGGTGTCTATCGTGCGTGATGAGTGAAGGAAAGTTTCACATCCCAAACTCGAACTCGGTCGTCATGGCGCCTCTCGTGGAGACAAGGCCAGCCAGACCAATACAGAACACCTCTTTTAAGCAGTTAATTACTATTAAGCAGTTCTAAAGCATCATTTAATAACAATAGTTCGCGGATGTATAGAAAATAACAGTAGAAACCATCCCGACACAGCCCAAACCTGGGTGTCACAAGTCACGAGCGTCTAAGATAACAAATCTCTCAAATGTAACTACAAAGTCTCAACACTAGAATGGAAGTAAAGATATAGATAGAGAGGAGCTCCAGGCTGCGAACGCTAGCAGCTACCTAAAGTCTCCTCGAAGATCCGCCTGAGCTGGGATGAGTCAACACTCGGAGCGGGACCTGCTATGCTTGAATTTGCACACACGGTGCAGGGAGTAATATGAGTAGTCCGACCTAGTGAGTAATAAATATAAACATTGGATGAAAGCAAGAAAACATGCGAAAGAACAAAGTAATATATACAGAAGTAGTAAAATCACTTAAAACACTATATCAATGAAGTAATCAAGTAAAATCCCTTCCAACAAGTAAAACAGGTAATTTGATAGGTAAATAAGTAATAAGAATCCACCTCTCGGGCACATAATCAATCTCTCAGAATAGTATCAAGCCCTCGGGCTTACTCTCAGATCACAATGGGTACCTGCACTGACAAGGGGTGTACAGACTCTGGAGGGGCCCCTCACAGCCTAAGCGCTATATCAAGCCACCTCGTGGCATCAACTCTCGGCTCTCGGCCTCACATCACTAAAGCCACATCATGGCGTATAAATGTATCTTAGGCCCTCGACCTCATATAACTCAGTGTATCCTCACATGTGGACCTCGACTGCTCTCGGTCCAATAATCATCACAAGCCCCTCGGCATTAGTAATACAACAGTTCTCAGCCCAAACCATCATTTAGAAATATCATTTATGACTCAAAACTGAGAAAAAGTGGCTTAGTTGTAAAATAGTGGAAAACAGCAGGACTGAGTTCAAGTAATAAGTCAATACAACGATAAAATAGTGATAAAAATCCCCGAAGGGTTCAAATAGCTGACACGAAGCCCAAATATGGCAGTCAACCCAAATCATGATGATAACAAATAAGGTTCAGTCAAATACGCGGTAAAATCATCAATCTAGAAGGACCAAATCACAATTCCAAATTGTAAATGACCCCGCGCTCATCATCAAGCGCGTGTCTCACCTCAATATAGCACAATGATGAGCAAATCCATGGTTTCAAACCCCCAGGACATCATTTAACATCATTACTCACCTCGAACCGGCTAAATCTCTAGCTCGCGATGCCTTTGCCCCTCAAATCGGCCTCCACGCGCATCGAATATATCCAAAATTAGAACGAATGCATCACAATATGCTAAGGGTACAAAGCCCAAGCGAAAACAATCGAAAAATATAAAAAATCCCAAAATTAGCAAAAAACCTGAGCCCCGGGCCCACTTCACGAAACTCAAAATTTTTTACATCAACGGGTTCCTTATCACTCCGTGAGTCCATGCATATAAAGAACACCAAAATCAGAGTCCAAATGACCCTTCAAATCCCAAATTAAAAATCTAAAATTCCAAGCACCAGTTCTTCCATTTTTGTTCAAGTTTCCATGAATTTCTAGATATATTTCATAATAGAATCATGTTTAAGGTTAAAAAATATTACCTCCGATCAGTTATACTTGAATTCCTCTCTAATCATCTTCAAAAAGCTCTCAAAATGCTCAGCTATAGAGGAAAAATGACTAAAAATCGCGGATGAAATGTTTATAAACCTTCTGCCGAGTTCTGATATTTCTTCATCGCATTCGCGACCACAGCCTCGCGAACGCGAAGCACACTTTTTAATTTCTATAAAATAACCCTATGCGAACGCGATAGGGTCCCGCGTACGCGATGCTTCAATCCCTAGATCTACGCGAACGCGAGCCCTCAAGTGCGAACGCGAAGAACAATTTTCCACTGGACACCAAGTCCTTATGCGCGAACGTGACCAACCCCATGCGAACGCGAATCATAACATCTTAGCCTTTCGCGAATGCGAGCCCTTAGACGCGAACGCGAAGGCTTAAATTCACGCCTTCCAAATTCCTTATTCGCAAACGCGAAGCTCTTTACGTGAACGCGAAGAGTTAATCTCTGCAACATCTGAACTCCCAAAATCTGCAACTTTCAAACCTCAAAAATGGTCTGATTGACCATTCGAAACTCACCCGAGGCCCCCGAGACCTCAACCAAAAGTACCAACACGTCCTAAACCTCATTCAAACTTGCTCCAACCATCAAAATACCTCAAACAACATCAAATCCACCAATTCACATCGAATTCAAGCTTAAATCTTCTAAAAACTTCCGATACACGCTTTTGATAAAAAACCCCAACCTAACCATGTCCGAATGACCTGAAATTTTGCACACACATCCCAAATAACATAACGAAGCTACATCAACTCTCGGAATTCCATTCCGACCCTCAGATCAAAATCTCACCTACCAACCGAAAATCGCCAAAATACTAACTTCGCCAATTCAAGCCTAATTCTACTTCAGACCTCCAAAACCAATTCCGATCATACTCCTAAGTCACGAATCACCTCTCAAAGGTAACTGAACCATCGGAACTCACATCCGATCCCTCTAATACATAAGTCAACATCCAGTTGACTTTTTCAATTTAAACCTTCTTAAAAGAGACTAAGTGTCTCATTTCTTACCAAATCCACTCTGAACGCAACCTAATCAACTCGATCACATAAAACACAGATAACAAAGCATAAAGAACCAGAAATATAGGAAACATAGCGGTAACTCATGAGACAACTGGCCAGGTCATCACATCCTCCCCAAGTTAAACAAATGTTCGTCCTCAAACGAGTCAAGAAACATACCTGAATCATCAAATAGGTGAGGATATCTGCTCTGCATCTCCCGCTCGGTCTCCTAGGTAGCCTCCTCCACGGGCCGACCTCTCTACTGCACCTTCACTGAAGCTATATCCTTTGACCTCAACTTTTGAACCTGACGCTCCAAAATAGCTGTTGGCTCTACATCATAAGTTAAATCACCCTCCAACTGAACCATACTGAAATCCAAAACATCGGACGGGTCCTCAATATACTTTCGGAGCATAGAAACAGGGAAAACTGGATGCAAACTCGACAAGCTGGGTGGCAAGGCAAGCTCATAAGCCACCTCTCCAATCCTCCAAAGTACCTCAAAAGGTCCAATGAACCGCAGACTCAACTTTCCTTTCTTTCCGAATCTCATAACGCCCTTCACGGGCGAAACCTTTAATAGGACCTTCTCGCCAACCATGTAGGACACATCTCGAACCTTCCGGTCCGTATAACTCTTCTGCCTCGACTGCGCTGTACGAAATCTCTCCTGAATTACCTTCACTTTATCTAAAGCATCCTAAACCAAATCTGTCCCCAATAGCCTAGCCTCGCTGGGATCGAACCAACCAACTGTAGATCTATAGCGCCTCCCGTACAAAGCCTCATATGGAGCCATCTGAATACTCGACTGGTAGCTGTTGTTGTAGGCAAACTCTGAAAGCGGTAGAAATTAATCCTATAACCCTCCAAAATTAGTAATACAAGCGTGTAGCATATCCTCCAATATATGTATAGTGGGCTCGGACTGCCCGTCCGTCTGAGGGTGAAAAGCTGTGCTCAACTACACCTTAGTACCCAACTCTCGCTGAACAGACTTCCAAAATTAGGAAGTAAACTGAGTGTCCGATCTGATATGATAGAAACTAGGACACCATGCAACTGAACAATCTCCCGAATTATATCTCCGCCAGCCGCTCTGAAGAATAAGTAGTACAGATAGGAATGAAGTGCATGGACTTGGTCAGCCTGTCTACAATCACCCAAATAGCATCGAACTTCTTTAAAGTCCGAGGAAGTCTAACAACAAAATCCATAGTGATGCTCTCCCACTTCCACTCAGGAATAACCATCTGCTGAAGCAAGCCACCAGGTCTTTGATGCTTATATTTTACCTGCTGACAATTGAGACACCGAGCTACAAACCCCATATTATCTTTCTTCATTCTCCGCCACCAATAATGCCATCTAAGATCTTGATACATCTTCGCGGTATCTGGATGAATAGAATACCGCGAGCTATGGGCCTCTTGCAATATCAACTCTCGAAGCCTATCCATATTGGGCACGCAAATCTGGCCCTGCATCCTCAACACTCCATCATCACCAATGGTCACATCTCTAGCATCATCATGTTGGACTCTGTCCCAAAGGACAAGCAAATGCGGATCGTCATACGGGCACTCTCTGATGCGATCATATAAAGAAGACCGAGATACTACACAAGCTAATACTCGACTGGGCTTAGAAATATCCAACCTCACAAACCGATTGGCCAAGGCCTGAACATCAACTGCAAGAAGTCTCTCCCCAACTGGAATATATGCCAAACTCCACATACTCACTGCCTTTCGGCTCAAAGCATCGGCCACCACATTGGCCTTTCCTGGATGGTACAATATAGTGATATCATAATCCTTAAGCAACTCCAACCATCTTCGCTGTCTCAAGTTAAGATCCTTTTGCTTGAACAAATACTGAAGACTGCGATGATCAGTGAATACTTTACAAGACACGCCATAAAAGTAATGTCTCCAAATCTTTAATGCATGAACTATAACAGCCAACTCCAAATCATCAACGACGTAGTTCTTCTTGCGAGGCTTCAATTGACGAGAAGCATAAGCAATAACTCTACCCTCCTGCATCAACACACTACCAATCCCTACTTTTGAAGCATCACAATACACGGTATAGGAACCTAAATCTGATGGCAAAACCAATACTGGATATGTGGTCAATGCTGTCTTGAGCTTCTGAAAGCTCTCCTCACACTTATCCGACCATACAAATGAAGCACCTTTCTGAGTCAACTTGGTCAAGGGCGATGCGATATATGAGAATCCCTGAACAAACCAGCGATAATAGCCTACCAAACCAAGAAAACTACAAATCTCAGTAGTTGAGGACGGTCTGGGCCAACTCTGCACTGCCTCTATCTTTGTTGGATCAACCTGAATCCCCTCACTGGACACCTCGTGTCCCAAGAATGCCACTAAGTTGAGCTAAAAATAACACTTGGAAAACTTTGCATAAAGCTTCTCCTTCCTCAATCTCTGTAACACTACCCTCAAATGCTCCACGTGCTCCTACAGACTACACGAATACACCAGAATATCATCAATGAAGACTATGACAAACGAGTCAAGATAAGACCGAAACACGCTGTTCATCAAATGGATGAATGCTGCTGGGGCATTGGTCATCCCAAAAGACATAACCAGGAAATCAGAATGACCATATCTGGTCCTGAAGGCTATCTTAAGAATATCTGAATCCCTGATCTTAACTGGTGATAACCCGAACGGAGATCAATTTTGGAGAACACCCTCACTCCCTAAAGCTGGTCGAATAAATCATCAATGCGAGGCAAAAGATACTTATTCTTAATTGTTACTCTGTTCAATTGTCTATAATCAATACACATTCTCATTTTGCCATCCTTCTTCTTTACAAACAGAACCGGCGCACCCCAAGATGACACACTCGGCCGGATGAAACCCTTATCTAGGAGTTCCCAAAATTGCTCCTTCAACTCCTTCAACTCTGCTGGAGCCACACGATACGGTGGAATAGAGATGGGCTCAGTGCCCTGCACCAGGTCAATACCAAAATCAATATGCTTGTCCAGCGGCATGCCCGACAGGTCTGTAGGAAATATATCAGGAAAGTCCCTTACAACTGGGACAGAATCAATACTGGGAGTCTCAGCTCTAACATCCCTCACAAAGGGAAGATACGAGAGACAACCCTGCCCAACCATAGGCTGGGCTTTCAAGAAAGAAATCGCTCTACTCGGAACATAATCAGTCACACCACGCCACTCGATCTGCGGTACACCCGACATAGCCAAAGTGACTGTCTTAGCATGACAGTCTAGAATAGCACGAACGGAGATAACCAATCCATGCTCAAAATGATATCAAAATCCACCATGCTCAATAGCAATAGATCCACTCGGGTTCTTAGACTCTCTATAGTCACCACACATGACCGGTACATACGGTTTACAACAGT
Organism: Nicotiana glauca; assembly: GCA_026770625.1. NCBI lineage: Eukaryota > Viridiplantae > Streptophyta > Magnoliopsida > Solanales > Solanaceae > Nicotiana > Nicotiana glauca. The sequence continues at coordinate 106,886 of MU716231.1, forward strand.
ATCGCCCACCACGGTAGATACATGAACAGGTAAAGCATGAATCTCATGGGGCGTACCCAAATAATGAGCAAAATATGAGGACACATAAGAAAATGTGGATCCGGGATCAAATAATACAGAGGCATTTCTGTGGCAGACTGAAACAAAACCTGTAAAAATAATATCGGAAGCAGTGGCATCAGATCTGCCCGGAATAGCATAGAAACGGGCCTGACCGCCCCCTGATTGACTTCCCCTTCTAGGGCGACCCCCGGCTGACTAACCTCCACCCCTAGCTGGCTAAGCGGGTGGTGAAGTAACTAGGGCAAAAGTCGAGGGCTGATCCCTCTGCTGGGATGAACTAGCAACACGACGATGACGTTGTCTCCACACATGCCCAAACTGTCTACACTTAAAAAAACACCCAGGTACTAGAGAAGGGGACTGAAGGGAACCCCTCGTACTTGAGTGACTAGCAGATACACTCGGCATAGAAGAACCCTGAGCCGATGGGGCACGAGATGAACTCTGAGCTAGGAGGGCGCTAAGTGAAGGTTGGCCCTACTGAGAGCCATGATGACCACGACCTAAAATGCCCCTCGATACTCTGGACAAGCTAACTGAGCAGGCCTGAAAGAATGACCTATACCATGCTAGAACTGGCCCCTCGAAGGAGCACCATTATAACTGCCCGATCCTCGAGGCCTCTTGGCCTCCCTCTCCTCCCGTTCCTACCAGTGAACCGACTCAATCTCACAGGCGATATCCGCCACCTCCTCGAACGTAGCACAAGATACCCTCTCTTGGGACATAAGAATACGGAGCTGATAAGTAAGACCATCCATAAATCTCCTGATCCTCTCTCGATCTGTCGGAACCAATTAGATGGCATGACGAGCCAACTTAGAAAACCTCGACTCATACCGTGAAACTATCATCTCCCCCTATCGCAACAACTCAAACTGTCTATGCAGCTTCTCTTGTGGGACTGCGGTACATACTTCTCCAAGAAGAGAGCGGGGAACTATTGCCAAGTAAGGGGCACTACACCAACAAGCCTATGCCTCTCATACGCCTCCCACCAAGTGAAGGCAACCCCAAAAAACAGAAAGGTGGTAAATGCCACACCGCTAGACTCAAGAATCGTTGTTGTACGGAGCATCTACTGACACTTATCTAGAAAACCATAGGCATCCTCGCCCTCAGTACTACTGAAAGACGGAGGCTGGAGTCTACCAAATCTCTCAAGACAATGCTGCTTATCATCCGGCATAACCGGTACCATGAACTCCTGAACTGGTGCAAGCGGCTGGGCTGGAGGTGCCTCCGGTGTCTGGAGTTCTTGCACAACCTGATCGGGTGTGTGATTAACAGGGGTCTAATTGCCTCTCCCGGCCTATGAAGTATCTACTGCTGTGGTGGCTGAAACTGCCTGAGCTAAACCAGTGCAAACTATTAAGATCTATGCCAAGGCCTCTTGTAGACCCGGAATCACAATAGGCACAACTGGTGCCTAAACTGGTGGTGCTAGAGCCTGATCCTGAGCTGGGGGCAGTTGGTGGATCAACAGGCGCTGCCCTCGCTGATCTGCCTCTTCCACGACCACGACAATGTCCACGTCCTCTAGTGGCCTCAATGGGTGGCCCTGGTGGTCGTCCACCTCATTCAGTAGCTCGCGTCCTTACCATCTATGAGAGAATAGAATAATAGAAGTTTAGTTCTTGGATCAACGGGTTCGCACGACAAGAGTTTCAAGAATATGAAGTTTTCACTAAAAGGTTATGCAGCCTCTCGAGGATAAGTACATGCGTCTCCGTACCGATCCGCGAGACTCTACTAAACTCGCTCATGACTCATCAGACCTAGTAACCTAGGCTCTAATGCCAACTTGTCACGACCCAACCCGAACGCGATCGTGATGGCACCTCTTGTGAAGACAAGGCCAGCCAAACCAATACAGAACACATTTTTTAAGTAGTTAATTACCATTAAGTAGTTCTAAAGCATGATTTAATAATAATAGTTCGCGAAAGTATAGAAAATAATAGTAGAAACCATTTCGACACAGCGCAAACCTGGGTGTCACAAGTCATGCGCATCTAAGATAACAAATCTCTCAAGTGTAAGTACAGAGTCTCAATACTAGAATGAAAGTAAAGATATAAATAGAGAGGAGCTCCAGGTTGCAAACGCCAGCAGCTACCTAAAGTCTCCTCGAAGATCCGCCTGAGCTGGGATGAGTTAACACTCGGGAGCGGGACCTACTATGCCTGAATCTGCACACACGGTGGAGGGAGTAATGTGAGTACTCCGACCCAGTGAGTAATAAATATAAATAATGGTTGAAAGTAAGAAAACACGCGAAATCACAAAGTAATCTATACAGAAGCAATAAAATCACTTAAAACAGTATATCAATGAAGTAATCAAGTAAAATCCCTTTTAACAAGTAAAATAGGTAATTTGACCGGTAAATAACAAATAGGGATCTGCCCCTCGAGCATAGTATTAATCTCTTAGAACAGTATCAGCCCCTCGGGCTCACTTTCAGATCACAATGGGTACACGCGCTCATTGGGGGTGTATAGACTCCGGAGGGGCCCCTTACGGCCCAAGCGCTATATCAAGCTACCCTGTGGCATCAACTCTCGACTCTCGGCCTCACATCACTCAATCTACCTCGTGGCATATAAATGTATCTCAGGCCCTCGGCCTCATATCACTTAGTGTATCCTCACATATGGCCATCGGCCGCTCTTAGTCTGAAAATCATCACAAGCCCCTCGGGCATTAGTAAAACAGTAGTTCTCAACCCAAACCATCATTTAGAAATATCATTTAAGTCTAAAAACTGAGTAAAAGTGGTTGAGTTGTAAAACAGTGGAAACAGCAGGACTGAGTTCAAGTAATAAGTCAATACAGTGAAGAAACAGTGATAAAAATTCCCGAAGGGTTCAAACAGGTGGCAATCAGCCCAAATCATGATGATAACAAATAAGGTTCATTCAAATACGCGGTAAAATCATCAATCAGTACGTACCAAGTGACAATCCCCAATAGTAAACGACCCCGCGCACATCATCAAGCGTGTGTCTCACCTCAATATAGCACTACGATGTGCAAATCTGGTGTTTTAAACCATCAGGACATCATTTAACATCATTACTCCTGGCTAAATCTCTAGTTCATGGTGCCTTTTCCCCTCAAATCAGTATCTGCGTGCGTCGAATCTATCCAAAATCAGAACGAATACGTCACAATATGCTAAGGGTACAAAGCCCAAGCGAAAACAATCGAAAATATCAAAAATCCTGAAATTAGCAAAACCCGAGCCCCGGGACCATTTCTCGAAACTCAAATTCTTTTACATCATCGATCACTCCACGAGTCTATGCATATAAAGAACACCAAAATCGGAATCCAAATGGCCCCTCAAATCACAAATTAAAAATCCAAAATTCCAAGCCCTAGTTCTTCCATTTTTGTTCAAGTTTCCATGAATCTCTAGATAGATTTCACAATAGAATCACGTTTTGGGTCCAACAATCTTACCTCCGATCAATTCTCCTTGAATCCCTCTTTAATCACCTTCAAAAAGCTCTCAAAATGCTCAGCTATGGAGGAAAAAAGACAAAAAATCACGGATGAAATGTTTATAAACTTTCTGGCCGGTTATGATATTTCTTCATCGCGTTCGCGACTCAGCCTCACAAACCTAAAGCACACTTTTTAATATCTCAAAAATAATCCTATGCAAACGCAACAGGGTCCTGCGTACCCGATGCTTCAATCCCCAGACCTACGCAAACGCAAGCCCCTAAGTGCGAACACGAAGAACAATTTTCCACTGGACCCTAAGTCCTTATACGCAAACGCGACCAACCCCATGCGAACGCGAAGCATAACATCTTAGCTTTCCCTGAACGCAAGCCCTCAGATGCGAACGCGAAGGCTTAAATTCCTGCCTTCCTAATTCATTCTTCGCGAACGCGAACTCCCAAAATTTGCAACTTTCAAACTTCAAAATTGGTCAGATTGACCATCCAAAACTCACCCGAGGCCCCTGGAATCTCAACCAAGGGTACCAACACATCCTAAAACTTCATTCAAACTTGCTCCAACCATCAAAACACCTCAAACAACATCAAATCCACCAATTCACATCGAATTCAAGCTTAATCTTCTAAAAACTTCCTAAACACACTTTTGATTAAAAAAAACCCAACCAAACCACGTCCGAATGACCTGAAATTTTGTACACACATCCCAAATAACATAACAAAGCTACAAAAACTCTCGGAATTTCATTCCGACCATCGAATCAAAATCTCACCTACCAACCGAAAATCGCCAAAATACTAACTTCGCCAATTCAAGCCTAATTCTACACCAGACCTCCAAAACCAATTCCGATCACAGTCCTAAGTCACCAATCACCTCCCGAAGATAACTGAACCGTCGAAACTCATATCCGAGCCCTCTAACACATAAGTCAACATCCCGTTAACTTTTCCAACTTAAGCCTTCTTAAAAGAGACTAAGTATCTCATTTCTTACCAAATCCACTCTGAACGCAACCTAATCAACTCGATCACATAAAAAATGGATAACGAAGCATAAAAAAGCAAAAATAGGGAAAAAGGAGCGGTAACTTATGAGACGACATGCCGAGTCATCACAAAAAAACCTTATTTATAAGGCAGGGGTCTGATTTGTGCCTTCCAAGGCAAGGCAATGGGATTTTTTTCCAAAATACCCTCACAAGGCATCTTTTAAAACTGATTTTGTACATCTGTCCTGTTCTTTCAGATATTTTCATTTTTCAGCATGTTTTCCCTAAAATTTTTGGACAGCTCTTCATTTAGGAAGCTTTCCAATTAGTTACTAAAGATTCCCCAGGTTAAACAATCCCTAAACTTACTAATTATTACATTAACACCCCTGAAAGTTGTGAACATGTAAAACCTAAACAAATAATTTTCTAACAAAACCCATGTTCCAAACGAATCAAATGGCATTAATCTCTGAAATCTAAATAGATTTAACATTGGAATGCACTCAGAACTAAACCCACACTTGAATACTCAAAACTAATATTTAGCAAGAATCGATGAACCTATTTGAGATTTAAACTCTAAAACAATTAAAAACAACCATATTAACAAGGAATTCAAAACAACACGATTCACTAACATGCTGATTTTGGAGTATAATTCATTAAACATAGGTTAAACAATTAAACTAAACCCTAAAAAGAGAACTACTGATTCAAGAGGCAAATGCAATAGTTAACCGTAAAGTTAACTGATTAACACTGACAATTAGCTATAGGGAAAAGAAAATGAAATTCTAACGGCTTAAAATTAAAGCTAACTGACACCTTTTCCTTTTTAAGGCAAAAGAAACGGAAGAAGAAGAAGAAATTTGAAAATATCAGGAGGCTCAAGAAAAGCAAGATAATGAGAAGATGGAAAAAAGGAGGAAGAACAAATACCAAGAAAAGAATGACTGGCCACTCCGATTGGAATTGTCTTCCCCGATTTAACCCAAAAATGGGTGTCAAATGATTGTTCCCATCGAGAACAAACAAGTGATGCCCATTTCGGCTCAAATCATCTATGAACGCTCCCAACCCTGATTTGAAATTGCTCCAATTCGATAAGCCTCTTGGGAAAATCGACAAGATGTGATGGGTGGAAGGAGCAAGGGGACGATCTGGTAAGGTTTTGGGTGGGCTTGGGCGAATTAAGGTTTTGGAGGTTCCAGGTTTAGATCTAAAATTTGGGGAGTTTGGTAATGATTCAAGAGAAACATGTTCAATATTTGAACAGAGGAGGGAAGGGGATTATATGGTATCTATTTGGAAGGGATCGAAGTGGTTTATGTCATCGTCGTAGGCGGATATGGTGGTGGTTTCAGGGCGGCGGGCTCTATGGTTTTGAGAGACAAGGGGGTGAGGAGAAGATTGAGGGGGTTGAGAGATGTATG
>MU716231.1:113846-148489 GCA_026770625.1 Nicotiana glauca
AGCCGTTGGATCATACAAGATTAACGGTTAGGAAAAAATTGAGCCAAACGACGCGGTTTTATATCAATTACAACGGAACAGGTTTAGGGGGCACTGGACCTGGGCAGAACGAATTTGGGAAGGTTTGGGCCTTGGCATTGAACTGGCCCAATTCTGGGTCTTTGAATCCAAATTCTCAATTTCCTTTTCTTTTATTTTCTTTTTATTTTAGTTTATCTTTTCCTTTCAATTAACTAAAACCTAGATTGGACTCTTAAACTAGATTAATTTAGAAGATTAAACGAATTACCTAATATAATAATTATAAGAATTAATTAACTCCTAAAAAACAAAAAGAACTACAAATTTAAAATTAAATGGCTAAAAATGTAAAAGTCAGCCATTTTTGTGATTTTTGACCATTTTTATAAGACAACAAAATTGCTAATTAACCTAAAAATATAGAATTAAATCCTAAATGCAAATGTAACGTATTTTTATATCTTTATGAATTAAATAAAATTAAACATGTACTGACAAATGCAAACAATTAACAATGCTACAAAAATCTGCGAAGTTGCAAATAATGGTAAATTTTTATTTTTCTTGAATTTGTGGGAGTAATTCATATAGGAAAAAATTACGTGCTCACAACTACCCCTCTTTGCCCGAAAACACGGAGAGTTTTCGTGCAAGGATAAAGTCAGCGTGCACGAGCGATTTTTGCCCGTTTGAATACTCCGTCGGAAGCATTTTTGAAATATTTGACCGCACTATTCTTCTTAGGTTGCCTACATATCCTTGGCTATAAAGGAATCAGGTCAGCATAGTTCGGGAAGTTTCGGTAGGTGGGACTACTAGGAAGCTGTATTTCACTGTTGCTGCTGCTGCTACTGCTGCTGCTTGCTGAACTCCTTATTACACCAGGACAAAATAAAAGAATCTAGACTAATCTATGATCTATGAATTACAAGAATCCTATCTATATTTCTTCAAACTTGATCTTGCAGTTTTCGCTGCTCTGTTAACTTGTACTCTCCAGGTGAGATTCCTTTGTTGCTGCCTTGAATTGTATTTTGAGGTGCTTTCCCTTTGTTTTTCAAGCGGGCACCTGATTGTTGAACTTGAATCGTCTTCCTTTGAAAATTGCTACTTTCATTTGTTCTCCAGGTGGGATCCTGATTACCAACACTTGAATTGCTGCTTCCCTTTGTTCTCCAGATGGATCCTGTTTACCAACACTTGAATTGCTGCTTCCCTTCGTTCTCCAGGCGCGCCCCTGATTACCAACACTTGAACTACTTCCCTTCGTTCTTTAGGTGGGCTCCTGATTACCAAAACATAAATTATTTCTTCCCTTCATTCTTTATGTGGGCTCATGATTACCATCAATTGAATTGCTGCTTCCCTTCGTTCTCTAGGCGGGCTCCTGATTACCAATACTTGAACTGCTTCTCCTTTGAACTTTCTTCCTTTCCTCTAAAACTTGAGTTGCCTTCCCTTGTTCTCCAGGTGGGCGCTTGATTGCTTGACCCTGAACTGCTTTCTATCCTTAAAACTCGTGTTATTTTCCCTTGCTCTCCAGGTGGTTGCCTGATTTCAACAAAATAGACAAAACAAAGAAACATTTCTACCCCATTTTGGTAGATAGGCACATCTGTGAGTGTTAATTGAACCATGTTACCAAATATCTCTATGCATTTGAAAGCTAGATCCCATTATCGAGGAGGGTCCTGAAAACTTCTAGTAAAATGTCAGTTTAAAGCTAAATTATATTTCCTAAAGGTATGACTTCACTAACACTTTATGTCCCACTTTACACCATACTACGTCTGCCATGTTCTGACCATATTTTTCCTCGTGCGATTTGGAAGTTGGTAGTAAGCTTTGAAATTCCTTCTTACTTGGTAAAACAAGGCTAACATTGGAAAAGCCTTAGAGAAATAAAACCAAAATAAATGAAATGCAACGAATTTGAGAGTTAGGAATAAAGAAGAAAATCCAGAACTAGATGACTATTTGAGGGAGAAAAGGGAAAAGAAACTTATCAGAGAGGAGCAGCTGGTACCAATGATCATGACATGCATTTTGGATTAACCAGCCCAGTCTATTCAACTAATCAACTTTCAGTTGTCATACTTTGTGCCCCGGGATCTCCATAACCCAATTCTTTTTGCCAAGTCACTGACTTTGTTCGGCTTGCGGTGCCCTGAAGGGTTTTTACCGACAAACCTCTCTCATTTGTTCTTTTCTCGACTTACTGTTGCCTTACGGTGCCCGTGAGTGTTTTCACTAATAAGAATCTCTCATTTTAATTTATCTCTTCTTTCGTCGCCTTACGGTGCCCGCGAAGTTTTTCACCAATAAGACTCTCATTTTTCACTTTTCCTGCTTAGAATGCAGTGTTGCCCCTGATATGGATCACCTCTACTTTCTTGACTTGGCATCTCTCGAAGACAGATCGGAAGGTCTTTCTTTGGGCTGTGATGTGGGCTTTGGATAGAGTAAGAAAGAAAGGACATCAAAAAGGCTCAAAACAATTCAAATGAGTTCAAAATTACAACTTTTGAAATCATATTTCTTACAACAACCACAACTTCTGCCCCACTTTCTTTGCTTGGTGACTTTTTGAATTTTTTTATTTTGATGGGACCGAACCGTGAGGCTGCCTACGTATCCTTAAAAGGAATCAGGTCAAACATAGTTCGTGACATAGGAATTGCTTTGTGGTTGTTACTTTTCTTTTTCTTTTCTTTCCCTTTTTATTTTTATATTTTTTTTCTTTTTCGCTTTTTTGTTCTTTTCATTCTTCCCTTTTTCTTTTCTCTTCTCTTTTCTTCTTTTTCTCTTTATTGAATTTCGCTACTGATTCAAAATGAGAGATATGAAAGGAAATAAATAAGTCTCAAAGGGGTAATAGATGATAAAGTATTTAGATAGCAGACAAAATGTCTTCATCATTCCAATCTTCAAAACATGCAAGTAAAAACAAACGCAATTTAAACTAAAGAAATCATACATAATATCTCTTGACTGCATCAGAGTTAATAGCCATTGTCGTGCCCCCTTTTTCTCGCAAAATCGGGTTTATGACATTTGGGAGGACAACACATTCCTTTTGGGAATTGGGTTTAATTTGAAGAGTCGCCACCTAATGATTAGGATGCATTAGGACACCAAGGAGATTTTGATTGAGTAACAGAGATAGGCTAAGGGCTTGAAATTATTCTAAGGGGAAGATATTAGGAAACCCTCAGAATCCACAAGTGTGGTTCCCGGCCAGACTATTATTGTGAATTTAGATAGCAATAGCACGTAGACAAATAAAACTTCAAATAAGAGGGTATTTTCACATTATAGTTCACAAATAAACAAAGTTAGAAAGAACTAAAAGAAAGCTGATTTTTTCCTTAAAAGAAAGAGTTCAAAATTCCTTTAAAAGAGATAAGAAATAAGGGAAAGGGGGTACTAGGTTTATTAACAATATGGATCACCCTACACAATGTACGGTAATCACTCCTCAATGAGGGGCTATGCATGGCATTATCGCGGGTCATCATATCCATATCTACCCTTCCTACCCCGTTAAGGTATTAAAGCGCGGAATGGTCTCGTTTACTTATTGTATGTTATTACCCGTCCCAATCCTATAAGTTCCGGGGGGGAATTTAGGACTACTAATCCTAAAGGGGAGGGATGTTAGGCTTATTCGTGGTTTAGAAGGCAAAAAATCTAAGGCAACATATAAAACATGTATAGCGAATTGGGGTAAAGCACATAACAAGCAAATGCTCAGATATACCCCCTTTTAAAAAAAGAAGCACATTAGCATGACTTACACATACTAGTTAAGGTCTGATTAAGTATTAAACATGTGAGAACTTAAAGGTTGAGGCAGACTGATTTATTACATAATTCCGATAAGAAGCCCAAATCAGGCCTGCCTGTTGGCTGTAGTTATTAACAGAATTGATTTAATTTATAACTTTACCCTAAGGCTTGCCTAAGTGTTGGACAAGGATCATATAGGCATGGTATCCATTGAATTCAGAAAGTAGTGAAATAACTAGGTTTAAAGTAAACTGGACACGTACTGGTTTAAAATGGGTAGTCAGGTTAAAAGAAAGGCCAATTTTGAACGAAGATTATAAGTTCTACAGCCAATAGCACCGTTGTTACTAATTTTTTGTTCCATATATTAATGAAGTGGCTAAGATTCGATTAGGAGTGATATAGGCATGCTTTCTACGTGTAGTTGATTTTGAACATGCTATAAAATGCAAGAAACTTGTTTTAAAACTTATGAACATGATATCTAGGTGCTGAATTTTGTTTAAGGCCTATGAACATAGTATCTAAGTGTAAGAATTGCTTTAAAGCCTATGAGCATGATATCTAAGTGCAGAAATTGTGTGAAAACCTACGAACATAATATCTAAGTGCATAAATTAATTGAAAACATATGAACATGATATCTAAGTGCAGAAATTATTTGAAAACCTATAAACATGATATCTAAGTGCAGAAATTATTTGAAACATATGAACATGATTCTATGTGCAGAAATTATTTGAAAACCTATGAACATGATATCTAAGTGCAGAAATTGTTTGAAAACCTATGAACATGATATCTAAGTGCATAAATTATATGAAAACCTATGAACAAGATATCTAAGTGCAGAAATTATTTAAAACCCATGAACATGATTTCCAAGTGCAGAAATTATTTGAAAACCTATGATCATGATATCTAAATGTAGAAATTATTTCAAAACCTATGAACATGATATATAAGTGCAAAAATTATTTTAAAAACCTATAGTCATGGTTTCTACATGCATGCATATTTAAAAATACCTATAGGCATGTTATCTACCCTTTTGGCATACATAGTTACCCGCCCTTTTCACTAGCTATCCCCAAGAGTTTATTACAAATTATTACAGCCCAAATTAAAGTTAAAAAAATCAAAAAAATATAAATACAAGTACAACCAAGGAGAGCCTGATTCAGACTTCACGTCTGACATATGAGGTAAACCAACTCCATGAGAACATGATCCAAAGCCGTTCTCCCATCTGAGTGTTTTAAAGTTCCCTAAAAGCCTCAAAGGGACTCCGGGCAATGCTCACACCTAAATGTATTATCATATTGGGAAAAGTGCAGTGTGGAAGGGCCATCCCTCAAGTTTCCAAGTTTAGAGGGAACTCAAATGGTCCCAAGTCAAGGCTCACAAGAAGGGGGCAGAACGTAAAGACTAAGAAAGTGTGCAAGTGCAGAATAAAGTACTAAAAGGGAAAAGGAAGAAGTAATCAACTACAGATAAGCACACACAAGGGGATTCAGGGGAATAGGGGATTGTTAAGAGCCTGTCTCTTAGGCAAAGGTAGAATTTAGGCATGCCCATTAATGGGGAGTGCTAGCACACTTATAAGCCTACCAGAACACATACTGTTAGAGGCTATGATCCCGAGGGGATAAAGTTCAATTCATGGACAATAACTTGCATATTGCCATGCCTCAAACCATAGCTTAAACACATAGGGTGCAGGGTTTGGGAATCATAATAGAACAGGTAGAAAGAAATCAATAAGCTAGCATGAGTGTTGAACTATACATAAGTAGTAAATAGGGATAGAAAAGTAGTAAATAAACACATTGTTCTGGTGTTGAAACTTAAATCAGGACATACCAGTTTCAAAGAAACAAATAGAGAGAAAGCAAGCAACATGTCTTGTAACAGGCCATAATGTAAGCAAACAAAAGTGAATACTTTTTGAGTGTAAGTGTATGTTTTTGAAAGACTACAAGTGATGGTCTCTTGTGTTGAAAAGAGTGTATTTATAGTATGAGAAACAGGCAAAAATAAGGTAAGAAAACAATTAAGGAACTGGGTATCTATAAAAATCAATCAGTACAAGACTTCCTTTAATTAAGGAATTTTAACGGTAATGAGCAAGGGGATTATTTAAGGAAAGAGATCAAACAAATACTTTATGCAAAGTAGGAAATTAGGGGTAAATACATAGAAGTTTATTTAAGGGCAGAACTTTGAAACACACAGTTACATAAATAAAGTAAGAAAAATCAATTAGTAGACAGTAAATCAAGGATCAGGGATTTTGGTAATCACTAGTCCGTGAATGAACCAAATTGGAAAAGCTGAGGAAAGTTTTTAACTTAAATCGAGTCACAGGGAAACTAGCAAACAAGGAAAGAAATCAGTTAAATCTATACAAAGAAAGTATGAAATTAATCAAAATTGAAAGCCACATTAGAGGGAAGTTCAGCACATATAAAGAGCACACAAACATGCTAAGCAGAATGTAGGGCAAAGAAAAATGTCATGCCATTACAAAATCAGTAGGTAATAGACAATAGGATCATGGTAGTCATATAAGTCAACAATGTAGAAGAGAGATAGTATCAAATAGCATACAAAAGGTCCAGTGTAAAGACTTTAGAAGGGTTTGGTAGAGAATCAGAATAGCTTAAAGAAAGAGAGGTTGAAACAAGAATTTCAAGGTTGTGCAACAGATGAAACAATTTCAGAAACTCGAAATAGTTAGGGTTTCTAAAATCAGACAATTCCAAAGATGAAGAACCAGCATATCACACAGCCAATGTTCTCAAACTCGGATGAACCCCGAAATTTTAGGGTTTTACCATCAATTGAGTGCACGGATGAGAGGACAAGTAATCAAAGAAAAGATACTAGTCGAAACAGGTTCAGATGTCTCAGAAAGGAACTCATGAGAAGCATAGTAAAATAACTACATGTGAAACACAGTAGAGGAACTCAAAGAAGCATAGTAAACGAACTGATAAGAAACCTAATGGAAAACCCTAATAAGAACAGTAGGAGAAGCATGTTAGAAGAACCTTAGTAGAACACAGTAGAAACATATGAATAATAGAAGAAACTTACTAGAACATAGTAGAGAAATATATAAAGAATACAGTAGAAAAATATATAAAGAACACTGTAGAGAAACATATAAAGAAAACAATAGAGAAACATATAAAGAATACAATAGAAGAAATATAGAACAAACACAGTAGAAGAAACATTTAAATAACTCAAAAAAGAAAAACCCTAAATCGGAAAAAATATAAGGTTTTGAAAGCATAACTTTTAAAAGAAATATAAGGAGATCGTTTAAAAGTTCAGGGAAAACAAGGATCTAGAACAGATATAAAGAAAATAGAAGAACCTTAAAAGCTAGGGTTTCAAAGGAAACCAAACTGCGAGAAAGACTTGGATAGTTGCTGATCTAAGCAGGAGGTGTCGAAGCCAGGATCGAAACAGACATGGCTTGCTGGAGCAAGGCCGGAAATGACCATAAAACTTTAATCGAACAACGTTTGGATGAAGCTTCTTCATGGTCAGACCATGAAACCTCACCAACCAAGCATGTATGAACCATAGAAGGCTAGTGGGTGGTGAGAACACCATAGATTCAGGCCAGGAGGTGGGTGGCTAGAGAAGGTGAGTGAAACTCATAGAAAGGGAAGGGGGGAAGGTTCTAGAGAGAACTAGAGATAGAGAGACAGAGACGAGTGAGGAAATGAGAAGGTTCTTGAGGGGTCGTTTTGTGTAATTTGGGAAGGGCAGATCTAGACCGTTGATTAAAATTGATCAATGGTTGAGATTCAATCCGGGTTGGGTCGGGTAAATTTTGGATTGGGCTTGGGTCTTTGGGTTGGTTTAATTTGGGTTGGGGTATTGGGTTTAATTAGGCTAAATTAGAAGGACAAAATCTGGCTATAAGTTAAATAGCCCCTTTTTCCTATTTAATTTATAAAAAATATAAAGTCCCATTTTATAAACATGAGACAAATTTAAACCTAAAAATGGCTAATATTGCAATTATGCAACTTTATTCTTAAAATACTAAAATAAATTTGTAAAAATATGTAAAAAATATATTAGCTATATTTTAGTATAAATATGAGAATCCAACCAATGAATCACCAAAAATGATAATTTATGTGACCATTATTGGGTTTTCTTGATAAACTAGGCCAGTAAATTGGTTTAAAAATATTTGAAAAATTAAGGAAAAAAAATAAGACCTTAGGATATAATTATATATGCCTATATAGACTATTTTGAGGGTATTTTTCATATTTAAAAATAAATAAAAAATTGGGCATCAACAGCTGCCTCTCTTTACCCGGGAAGGATGAAAGAGTTGTCGGGTAAAGATATGATAACCGATTTTGACCGGATGAAATGGCTTGAAGAGGTTTGGCCGCTCTCTAGCTTCTGAGCTGCCAACATATCCATGGTCTTACAGGAATCAGGCCATATGTAGTTCGGGGTCCGTCGGCGGAGTGTGCCGATATAGACCTTTCAAGAACGGATGCAATATTCAGGTTGAGATGAATAGTTAAGGTCTAATAGGGCTGCGGGAACTGGAGCGGAATCTCTCCTGCCGAGATGGCCATTTCTCGTCGGTTTACCTGCAAATAAGTAAATACGGGCATATATTGTAAATCTAAACATGATGCAAATTCCCGTCGGACCATGAATGCTGTCTTTGGACGGTTAGGATAACGTCCTCAGACCATGATGGCTTGGGGCATGAAGCGTATAATAAAGGATTCACAGGCCATGAAATGATGCTCTCGGGATATGAGAATGATGCATCCGAATCATGATGCCTTTGAATTGTGATACGTAAAAGATAAAAAGGGGGTCCTCAAGCCATGATATGGTGTTCTCGGGCTATGACAATGGTGCCTCCGAACAAAGACGCCCTCGGATAATTTGGCGATATTTTAGCCGATGAGATGCAGTAGGTGGTGATCTTTCAGCCTTGAAATGCAATAGGTGGTGATCTTTCAGCCATGCAAGCGTAAATAAAGTGGCGATTTTTCAGCCATGCAAGCGTAAATAAAGTGACGATCTTTCAACCATGCAAGCATAAATAGAGTGGCGATCTTTTAGCCATGCAAGCGTAAATAAAGTGGCTATCTTTCAGCCATGCAAGCATAAATAAAGTGGCTATCTTTCAGCCGTGCCAGCCTAAATAAAGTGGCGATCTTTCAGCCGTGCCAGCCTAAATAAAGTGGCGATCTTTCAGCCATGCAAGCGTAAATAAAGTGGTGATCTTTCAGCCATGCAAGCGTAAATAAAGTGGCGATCTTTCAGCCATGCAAGCGTAAATAAAGTGGCGATCTTTCAGCCGTGCAAGCATAAATAAAGTGGCGATCTTTCAGCCGTGCAAGCATAAATAAAGTGGCGATCTTTCAGTCATGCAAGCGTAAATAAAGTGGCAATATTTCAGCCATGCAAATGCAAGCGTAAATAAAGTGGCAATATTTCAGCCATGCAAGCATAATAAAGTGGCGATCTTTCACCTGTGCAAACGTAAATAAAGTGGCGATCTTTCACCCGTGCAAGCGTAAATAAAGTGGCGATCTTTCAACCATGCAAGCATAAATAAAGTGGCAATCTTTCAGCCGTGCAAGTGTAAATAAAGTGGCGATCTTTCAGCCATGCAATACATCGATGCAGATAGTGTTTAGTCTCGAAAGGCAGAATGGTAGCCTTATACAATGTAGAAAATGCAGATGGAGACAATGTTTAGTCTCGGAAAGTAAAATGGTAGCCTTATGCAATGCAGAAAATGCAGATGGAGACAATGTTTAGTCTCGGAAGGTAGAATGATAGCCTTATGCAATGCAGAAAATGCAGATGGAGACAGTGTTTAGACTCGGAAGGCAGAATGGTTGCCTTATGCAATGCAGAAATAAAGTAAAGTGGTAGATGGTAATAGAGTTTCCTAGCTGATAGCAAGTTTCAATGTCGGGATCGCTGGGGATATTGTGATATATGGGATATCACTGGCGTGCTTGGCTCGCCAGTTAGTAAGTGAAATAATCCAGAGAGTTGAATTCATGAATCAATGTTTATCATGTGGGTGTGTAGTATGTCATATGCTTTCGTAATCCAAATGCTTGCATCCAAAGAAAAATCGTGAGTTTTGTAGAAGGGAGGCTAGTTCGTATCCCTACCGGCCTTGCTTGACCTGTTCAGCTTTGATCCAGTGATACGGTATGTATTATTAGGGTACCGTTGCTGAACAAAGAGATTTTGATAATAAACATGCATGAGTTTGTACAAGTATGACATAAATATATATTTAAGAAATAGTTTTTTAGGAGAACCCCCAACTGTGATGTGATTCAGGACATTGCAATCTCTCTTGCTTCAAAATTTTGAGGGTCCTCCTCAAAATTCTGCCCCAGTTTAATGGGTTGATGCTTCTGACGGTTGTTTTTGATGATTGACTGAAATTATTTCGAAATTTTGAGGGTCCTACTCAAAAATTCTTCCCCAGTTCCCAATTGCGGGGAAAGTGAAAATTTTATTAAATTGTGATCGAACCCATAAGGCTGCCTATGTATCCCCTCTTAAACAGGAATCAGGTTAGACATAGTTCAAATTACATCATATAGGAAATCATAAGATTACACATAGTAACGCTTGACTGCATCTGAATTGATTTGTTTTGGCAAAACTTCTCCATCCATTTCTGCAAGTATAAGAGTTCCTCATGTCAGAACTCGGTGATCTATGTATGGACCTTGCCAGTTGGGAGAGAATTTCCCTTTGGCTTCATCTTGATACATGAAAATTTTCTTTAACACCAGTTGCCCCGGTGTGAACTATCTCTGCTTGACTCTCTTATTGAAGGATCTGGACATTCTGTTCTGATAAAGTTGACCGTGGCAAACATTATTTAGTCTCTTTCCACCTACAAGGGCTTGTTGCTCGTAACAAATCTTCACCCATTCTGCGTCGTCGAGCTCAGCTTCTTGTATGATCCTCAAGGAAGGAATTTCTACTTTAGTGGGAATGTTAGCTTCTATACCATAAACCAGCATATGAGGATTTGCCCTAGTTGATGTGCGAATAGTGGTGCGATACCCCAATAGGGAAAATGATAGATTTTCGTTCCATTGCTTATGCTTCTCTATTATTTTCTTTAATATCTTCTTAATGTTTTTGTTGACGACTTCTACTGCTCCGTTCATCTAAGGCCTGGAGGCTGTAGAATTCTTATGTTTGATCCTGAAGGTTTCACACATGGCTTTCATCAAGTCACTATTGAGATTGGAGCCATTATCAGTAATGATTCACTCTGGAATACCGAATCGACAGACGATACGATTGCGGACAAAGTCTGCCATGACTTTCTTAGTCACTACTCTGTAAGATGTTGCTTCGACCCATTTGGTGAAATAGTTGATTGCTACTTGGATGAACATGTGCCTGTTGGAAGTAGCCGGATCGATTGGACCAATAATATCCATTCCCCGAGTGGCGAAAGGCCATGGTGAGCTTGTTGCATAAAGCTCATGTGGTTGCACCTTTATCATGTCCGCATGTATCTGGCAGTGGTGGCATTTTCGGACATACTGGATGCAGTCTGTCTCCATAGACATCCAAAAGTAACCAACTCGGAGGATCTTCTTGGCTAATACAAAATCGTTCATATGTGGACCACAGCTCCCGGCGTGGATTTCTTCTATTATCTTGGATCCTTTCCGTCGACACACCTTAGTAGCCCCAAGTTAGGAGTCCTCCTATATAGGATTCCTCCGCTGTGGAAGAAATTATTGGACAGCCTCCGAAGTGTGTGCTTCTGAGTATGATTGGCAAGTTCTGGGCATTCTCCTCTTGTCAAATATTGCCTGATATCACGAAACCAAGGTTTTCCATCTGCTTCTTCTTCAACATGGGTACAATAAGCTGGCTAGTCATGGATCTTTACTGGAATGGGATCAATGATGTTTTTATCCGGATGTTGTATGATGGATGACAGGGTAGCCAATGCATCGGTAAACTCATTCTGGATTCTGGGAACATGTTAGAATTCTGTTTTTGTGAACCTCTTCCTCAGTTGTTGCATGTGATGCAGATACGGGAGTATCTTAGAGTTCTTGGTTGCCCATTCTCCTCGTACCTGATGTATAAGCAAATCTGAATCCCTGATCACTAGCAATTGTTGAATGTTCATGTAAATAGCCATTTTGAACCCTAAGATGTAGGCCTCGTACTTGGCCATATTGTTGGTGCACGGGAACCTAAGTTTGGTAGACACCAGATAATGCTGACCCATTTCTGATACTAGGACTGCTCCTATGCCAACTCCGTTGAAATTTGCCGCTACATCGAAAAACATTCTCCAACCATCATAAGATTCCGCAATGTCTTCTACTATGAATGATACTTATTCATTGGGAAAATACGTCTTTAGGGGTTCGTATTCTCCATCCATGGGATTTTTGGCCAGGTGATCTGCTAGTTCCTGTCCCTTGACCACTTTCTGAGTTACGTAGATAATGTCGAATTTGCTCAACATGATTTGCCATTTGGCTAGCTTGCCGATGGGCATGGGCTTCTGGAAGATGTACTTTAAAGGATCCATCATCTATATAAGATATGTAGTATAGGCATAGAAGTAGTGCCTCAGCTTCTGGGCCACCCAAGTTAGAGCACAACAGGTGCATTCTAACAGAGAATACCGGGGCTCGTACGGAGTAAACTTCTTACTAAGATAATAGATGGCCTAATCTTTCTTTCCTGTTTTATCATGTTGCCTGAAGACGTAACCGAAGGCACCATCTAATACTGCAATGTAGAGTAGCAAAGGTCTACCTGGCTCGGGCCGGACTAAGACTGGTGGTATTCCTTGATTCTATCGAAAGCTTTCTAGCAATCATTAGTCCATTTGGTGGCGGCATCCTTTTTCAGCATCTTGAAGATTTGCTCACAAATGACCATAGATTGTGCTATGAATCGACTGATGTAGTTAAGTCTCCCCAAGAAACTCATTACGTCTTTCTTGTTCTTTGGCTGTGCAATTCTTGAATGGCTTTGATCTTTTATAGATCCAATTCTATTCCCCGGCGACTCATAATAAACATAAGTAATTTTCCAGCAGGATCCACAAATACACACTTTGCGGGATTCAGTTTTAAGTTGTACCTCCGCAGTCTATTAAAGAATTTCCTCAAATCTTCCATGTGATCAGTGTCCTTATTTGACTTAATGATGACGTCGTCTATGTACACCTCGATCCCCTTGTGTATCGTATCATGAAAAATGGTGGTTGTAGCCCTCATGTAGGTGGCTCCTGCATTTTTTAACCCAAACGATAGCATCTTGTAGCAGTATATTCCCCACGGCGTAATAAAAGCCGTTTTCTCAGCATCTTCTTTGTCCATCCAAATCTAGTGATAGCCAGCAAAACAATCCACAAATGATTGTAGTTCATGTTTGGCACAATTTTTGATCAGAATGTGTATGTTCGGCAAGGGGAAGTTGTCTTTCGGACTGGCCCGGTTGAGATCCCAGTAGTCGACACAAACTCTAACCTTCCCGTCCTTCTTTGTCACTAGCATAATGTTAGCTAACCATGTCGGGTATTCTACTACACTGAGAACCTTGACTTTGACCTGCTTGGTAACTTCTTCCTTGATTTTCAAACTCATATCTGGCTTGAACTTTCTGAGCTTTTGTTTTACTGGTGGACATGTCAGATCAGTTGGTAGTTTGTGTGCCATAATAGATGTACTCAGACCAGTCATGTCATCGTACGACCAGGCGAATAAGTCCTCATATTCTCTTAGAAACTCTGTGTATTTCTTTTTTTTCTGACGGCGATAAGTGAACGCTGATTCGTGTTTCTTTAACATTCTCTTTATCTTCCAGGTTTACAATCTCAGTCTCATCCAGGTTGGACTTTGGCCTATTTTCAAAATTCTCGACTTCCTTAACAATCTCTTCCGGTATGTCATCTTCCTCTGAGTCTATGTCTGTATGTTGCGTTGTCTCATTGCATGTCACAGTCATTGATTCATTAAGATAAGTAATAGTAATGCGGTATAAGTAAAGTAATGAGAAAATAATAAGAGTAAGATTTATAAGAAAATCGAAATGCTTTGATAAATTCCATATCTATTTTTAACATTAAAGATCTTATTGCGAAATTAAATGTGCGAAAGGAAAGTGAACTAGTAAAATAAAAGATAGCACATGATGCTTGTTCAGCCTTGCTACCCCGAGGCTTGCCGGGCGCTGGTGGATCTGATGTCCAGTTATTGAGGCATGCTCTTCTGCTTACTGCCTGTATGGAAGGGCCTTCCTCTCTCTCCTCCTCAAAAACGACACAACAATCCATATCATCGTCTTCCAGGAACAAATTCATCACTGCTGCCTGTGCTTCCTCTTCTCATGAACCATAGATAACTTCGGCCGGTTTGAAAGTCTCCTCCAATGGATAGTAAGGATCGCGCCATGGTGGAGACCAGTGGTTAAATTCCTTCCAAGTATACTATATCCAAATCCAAAGGTGGTGCCATGTTTCTTTAATTTGATAGGCTTAGAGATTCCTTGGAGGTTATTGCCAAGCCCCTTGCCAGGTTCGTATCTGCTCCAGTGCAGTATGCTCTCGATTTTTTTGTCCCACCATTTTTCATCGTCAACGGCGTTTACTTGCTCTATGTGGTGATAGGTCTCCCCGTCTATCCTTCTTCTGCCTCCTATTGCTGGGATGGTCTGGCGATTGTATATGGGATTGCTACCGTCGCCGTTAATAATTACCTCTTGGTGATTCCACTCAAACTTCACTGCCTGATTTAGCATTGATGCTATGGCCCCAGTGACATGAATCCATGGTCGTCCCAATAACAGATTGTAAGATGCCGGCACGTCTATCACTTGAAAATCAACATCAAACAAAGTAGGCCCCATTTGCAAACACATGCTAATTTCCCCAATGGTGGATCTTTAGGAACCTTCGAAAGCTTTTACGTTGATAGCCCCATCCTTGATCTCATGCAATTCCTTTCCCAATGTCCTGAGTGTTACCAACAGACATATGTCGAGGCTGGACCCTCCATCAATCAGGATTCTGGTGATAAAATAATTTGCACGATGATATGCAATTCCTTGTTGTGACTCAACCCTTTTTGTGCCAGCTCATCTTTATGAAAAGTTATCTTGTGACTTTTCGATACCCGTCCGACCATGTTAGCCATCTCTCCATCGGTGATGTTGCTTGGAACATATGCTTCACTAAGCACCTTTAACAAGGCATTATTGTGTGTATCGGAATTCTGTAGCAAAGCAAGGATAGAAATTTATGACGGTATTTTGTTCAGCTGATCAATGATTTGTATATTTCTCTAGAGATCATCGGGCACAGTTTCAGTGATGGTTGTCGGCTAGAGGCCTGCTTGCTTGAATCAACCAAATGTTCTAGGGTATAAACCCTACCGATTCTCGTCATACCCTATGCCGCAACAGCTTCCCCGAACTTGACCTTCCCTTTTTTTCTTCCCTCGACTATGTAGTCCCATGGTATGGCATTTGTTTGGAATGGCGTTATGGCCGACATTGCCACTGGAATTGGCATGACTATCTTTAATCCGAACGGAGCATGCCCCTTAGGTGGTAAAGCTGCAACTTCGAAGGGTATAGGTGCATTCGCTGGTGATATAAATTTGACCTCAACTAACACTAGCATCTTTGCAGAGGATGGTGCGTCAAACTCAAGTGGCATGGACATGTTTACCTCGGCGTCCCCGAAGGCCTGAATCTAGACTACAATAAGATTAAGGGTGACTATTTGCTTCTTTGGATCGTCACCTTCTGTGATCAAACTGATCGGTCCCTTAGGGTCCCAATCATCCTCTATTTTAATGATGTGAACGTCTCCACATTTGTGATATGACAGAGGGTTATTGTGGACATTCGAAGCATGCTCCTTTGCCACAATAATCTTTTTATTCATAAAAGTCTGGATCTTATCTTTTAGAGAGCGACATTCATCAATTGTGTGTGCTTTCATGCTTGAATGGTATGCACAGGACTTATTTGGATTAACCCACTGAGAAGGGTTCTCAGGAGCAGGGATAGGGGTGACGTAACCAGCATTTTTGAGTCTTTCATACAACTGGTCGATAGGTTCAGCTATGGTCGTATATTATTTTGGGGGTCTTCGGTCAAAGTTTTGTCGGGGTGTAGGGAATGGCGTGGAGGAAAGGATTGTTAGTGAGATGGTTGAGTGTTGTAGGCTTGGTAAACATGTGCTGGTTGGGAATATTTGTGTGAAGTGGGCTGATATGTGGGAGGTGATTGATTTGTGAGTGGTGGAGTCTGGTAAGAGGGTGAGGGTACTGGGTAGTTTGGGGTAGGTTGATATGTGATTGGAGGCATAGGGTATGTTTGGTATTTGGGGGGAGATTTGGTTCTCTGTGCCACCATACAGCTCCTACGTCCCTTTTCTTGGACACACCGTCTGACTCTAAGGCCTTGTTTGTAGCTTGCAAAGCTTCAAAATTCGTAACCATACAGCTTTTGATGCCTTCTTCGATTCTTTCTCCCAGCTTGATAATGTCAGAAAATTTGTGGCCCTCGATCATCATCAACCTCTCATAATACTGTGGGTCTTGGGCCCAAAAAAAGAATTTGTTCATTTGTTCTTCTTCATAATCAGGCCTAACCTTAGCAGCTTTTGACCTCCATCGAGTAGCATACTCATGGAATGTTTCTGTGGGCTTCTTCTATAGATTTTGAATATAGAACACATCGTGTGCATTCTCTGTGTAGAACCTGAATTTGTCCATAAAATCGGATGCCATGCTCACCTAGTTCGACCACCTCTTCGGATCTTGGCTAATGTACCAATATAAGGCATCTTTCTTCAAGCTCCTCATGAAAAGCTTCATGCGGATCTTATTGTCTTTTCCTACTCCAACCAGTTTGTCACAGTACATTCTCAAATGGACCCCTGGATCCCCTGTACCATCTAACATTTCGAACTTAGAAGGTTTGTACCCCTCGAGCTGTTTGACATTAGGCTGTATGCAAAGATCTTTGTAGTTTAGCCCCTCAATTCCCTTACCAACTTCAACGCCTTGAGTTCTGCTAGTCAACTTTTTAAGCTTTTCGGCCAGGTTTCTAATGAGCAAGTCGTTATCATTAGACTTGGGTGTCCTTGAAATGGGCTGGGTGGAGTGCGACATAATCTCCACGTAGATGGGGATATTATGTTGGGTGTGGCAGTGGTCATTTGTGGAGTTTTGGAGTTCTGGGATGAGCAGTGGGATGCTATTTGATGTATTGCAGGTGTTGTTGTGGTGATGAGGAGTGGGATGGTTTTGTTGCTTTGGGATATTTTGTGGAGGTACAGGATTCTGAGCATTTGGGAAATTAACCTCTGGAGTGGTGAGGGAAAATGACAGATTCGCCAGATTCCGAACTTGATCAAATTCTTCCTGAAATTTCAACTGCTTTTGTTCCAGTCAGGATGCATTTTCTTTGGGGACTAGAGTACCATGAGTGACCTATACCCGTTCAATTGAGTTTTTTTTCTGGCGTTGTCCAAATCTTCCATCTTCCCTTTGTTCTAGTGTTTGATAGGACTAAAAGGAGGAGTCGGTGGAGGGCCCCTGAATCTCGTAAAATAGGACGATGTTGCAAGAGTTCACAAACTAACCTTTGGGGAGGGCAAGAAACAAAAAGTAAAAAAAAGGTAACAAGTCAGTGAGGATTATAAGAAAAATATTGCAATATTTAAACATATAGCATAGGAATGTAAATATGTCCTAATTTGGGGACCTCTTTGTGCCCCAGGTAGGCCTAGAAACAAGTGGATTTGGAGAACCTAGAATGCTAAATGCCTCATTTCATTAATAAAAAAGTAGATGAATCCCAAATCGACACTAAATAACAAGAAATAAAAGTTGCTAGGGGCCATTGGCCTTATTACATTTTATAAAGCAGAAATGAAAATCCTATCTATTTTGTCCTAGAGGGACCTTCCCCTGACTCGGCATCATTAGCTCCATCGAAAAGCTTCCCTAGCTCGCGCAGTCCCAGCAATAGGTAGGCTCTTGCCAGATGTCTGCCTTCATTTCCTTCAGCATTCCGGCAGTCCTCGACCCTCTTGAGAAATTTCTTTTCCAACTTTACTATACCTCGATCCAGATATCCTAGTCGTTTGTTGGCGCTGACAGCCAATCCTTCTACTCTTCAATTGGTTTTTGATTGGCTTCCTGTATCTCATGGTGCTCACTGTTGCATTTTCAAATTCTCTTATGCAGTTGGTTGTACATGACTTGTGCTTCGGCATTTTCATCTATGATCCTATTACCTCGAACAAACCCAGGCTGGCCCAGACTCCTATGATAATCCTCCAACCAGCCTGAATAATAGGGAGCACAACCTGCATGGTATCTTTTTGGTTCGATGGTGTCCCTTCCCATGACAATCTTGTAGTGCCATATATGCTGAGCCTTACACCTGTAAGGACTATCGTCACCATGGAAGTCTACCCGGAAGTGACTTATCTTGTCGACCCTGGGTATTACTTGCTTCCTGCGCGCTTGTCTCATAACCCAAAGAGTTACGTAAGGGTACGTTCCTCTTAAGCCGATTACTACTAGGAAAGGTGCGTCTCTAGATCGGAAGATGAACTCCTTGATCGAGAACCAGTCGAGCATCTATTGTACCTGGTCCTTAGTTAGATTTTTGAAGAGTTCGACCCATTCTCTGGTTGGGCGAACATGTTGGGCATGTAGTTCATTCGCTTTGGATGGTGAAAAGCGATATGATCATCCCAGTCCCTTCAATGGATTTCTTGCTGGTACTCACCCTTTTGGAGATGTTCCACGAGCCAAAGTTAAAGTAGCAAGTTACAGCCTTCGAAGTGTTTGGCTCCCCGTTGACACCTTTCTAGGGCTCGGTACATTTCTACATTGATCATTGGTATGAGGCTGAATGGTTGTCCGTCAATTCCCTATATCATAGTTTTAGTTACCATAGCTAGTCCGGTGTGGATTCTTGCCTTCTTGGTTGGAAACATGATCAATCACAAGAAGCAAAACATGAACATAAAGACCCTTCGATGAATATGTCCCAATGATGTGATGGCAAATTTGTCAGGATAGGTACAGTAGGATTTGCTGTGATCGTACCTTTTGTACAAATAATCAAAAGGGATATAGGAGTCTTTTAGACATGTCAGTTCAAGAGTTTTCTTCAAACCTATCATCTTAAGGAAACCCATGCTCTTGCTGTTCTCAGGCATCAACAAACCCGGAGTTTCCTATGGTATACCAGCCAATCCTCATATTTTTTTCTAGTAAGGGTGTCATTTCAATATCACAAAGCAGATTCCAGAACAAAGTAGCAGCTTCTATGATCTTGTTATTGGGTTGGATTTCCAGGAGAGAAGGTAGGTTCCCCAAATATTTCCTGATGAGAGTTTGATCACTGGAGTGAAGATCCTCCCACCAGCTTAGCAATTTGGGGTGGATGTTGGTGACCATGCCGAATCTGGGACTTCGTGCCTCATATTTTTGCAAGACAAATGGTTAGTTCCTTACCCCCACAAGAATCGACTATTTAATATCAACAATTGGCATAAAAGCATTCAGTTCTCCAAATAAATGCACAGAACGTGATGATGTCCATTAGGTTTTAGGAAATCCCAGTGGACTTTAGACAAGGCTGTCTTAAAGAGTTATTATGCGGACAACATAACTGACTCGACTAGGTTTGACCAATATGCATGCACAATTGAAACAGAGTGGGGTTTCTATGGGGTTTTAGACTGGTACCATTGAGCAGAAAACTCAATGGGGAAAGGCGTGGAACCGTCAACTACACCGTTGATCGACTGATTTTACCACAAATATGCCTTTTTCGGAAGTAGGGGTGATAATATCCGAAGAGCGCAACCACTCATTATAAGTGTTTCTATAGGATTTTATTTGGAACGAGTGGAATATGATGCTGAGCATGATTATCCAACAGTTAAAGGCATGTAGTCATTTATTTGCATGTTAAGAAAGCAGCAAATACAATAGTTTCATAATTTAATGCAGTAGTAATGAAAAGAAAAAGGAGATAAGTCAGTTTTGCAATCGAAAAGAAGAAAAATAAACAAATATTGTGCGTAAAGAAGCATAAATTCACAATAAAGGCATGAAATCGTAAAAGCCTAAAAGTTCCCCAGTAGAGTCGCCATGTTGTCGCGACCCCTTTTTCTCACAAAATCGGGTTTATGACATTTGGAAGGACAACTCATTCCTTTGGGAATTGGGTTTAATTTGAAGAGTCGCCACCTAATTATTAGGGTGCATTAGGACACCATAGAGATTTTGATTTGAGGAAACAGAGATAGGGTAAGGGCTTGAAATTATTCTAAGGGGAAGGTGTTAGGCACCCTCAGAATCCACTAGTGTGGTTCTCGGCCAGACTATTATTATGCATTTAGATGCAAATAACACGTAGACAAATAAAACTTCAAATAAGAGGGGATTTTTACATTATAGTTCACAAATAAACAAAGTTAGAAAGAAAAGAAAGAGTTCGAAATTCCTTTAAAAGAGATAAGAAATAAGGGAAAGGGGGACCTAGGTTTATTAATGTTGGCCCAAGTTCAGTTGAAGTTTTGAAGATTGACAAATAAACTCAGTGATGGACCTGGTCCATCTGGTGAAACACATTGTTTATCAACCATTGCGCATGAGATGCACGTGAGGAAGATATATTGTAGAGATCATGCAACAATATCTTCTGAACTAAATCGAAAAGGTTACAGTTAGGATAAGGAGAACAGTCTCCTTATGAGGAGAGAACACAATCTTAATATAGGATAAGGGTTGGAGTTTATATTGGTCAAGGACTCAACATCGTCTACGGATAAGCAGTAAAGTCTCAATCAAACTCTAATTACTAACTTAATAAATAACTGAGTTTGTTCTCTTTTACAGGTATTGCACATACGCAGAAGTAAAACATAATTGAGAGCAAAAGAGCAAGTCTGTTTTGCAAGCAATATCTGTGAGATATAAGTGTGCACTCCTGAAGCTACTTGAACAAGATAGAAGAACCAGTTCCATTGTGTTTATTCTTTTTCTAGTTCAATTGTAGTAGGAATTTCTATTTGTACCTTTCAACTTATTTAGAAGAAATTGTATTAGGTACTTTGAGTATTCAAGTTAGAGTTAACTTGAAAGTGTCGTAACAGTTGAGGCTGTGTGCCACACTCGGATTAGAGTTAATCCTTATGTTTA
The DNA here is from genome assembly GCA_026770625.1 of Nicotiana glauca. Classification (NCBI taxonomy): domain Eukaryota; kingdom Viridiplantae; phylum Streptophyta; class Magnoliopsida; order Solanales; family Solanaceae; genus Nicotiana; species Nicotiana glauca. The sequence continues at coordinate 134,933 of MU716231.1, forward strand.
CAAAGAGTTTTTGTAAATTCTGTTTTCGCTCAGTGATTTTAGTGGAAGTTTGGCAAAATCCTAGTAAGTAGTAGGTCGTGGTTTTTTCACCTTTTGAGCCAGGCGTTTTCCACGTAAAAATCTTTGTGTTCTTTATTTTACGTATTTATTATTCTGCAAACTGCATTAGTCAGAACACCTAGAAGAACCAGGTTCTTCTAGAGCGAAAATTGGGTACCACACAAATCACCCCCCCCCCCTTGTGTGGTATTGACGTTTAGAACATAAATTGGTATCAGAGCGGGTTATCCTTGAAGAGGTTAACACCTTAGGAAAGATCAACATGAGTGCACCACTTGGAAATTGGGAAGGGCAATCCACTGCTAGGCCTCCACTTTTTAATGGTCTCTACTACTCTTGGTGGAAGAATAGAATGAGAGACCACATCATGGGAGAAGACTATTGAGCTGGGACATCATCACCAACGTTCCTCTAGCCACAACAAAGAAGACTGCTGAAGGGTTGGATGTTCCAAAGACAAGAGCTGATTGCACTGCTGAAGACTTAAAGAAGCGGGAAAAGAATGCTAAGGCCAAGAAGTGGCTAGTATGTGTACTTGGTCCTGATGAGTACAACAGGATCCAAAGCTGTAACATTGCCAAAGAAATTTGGGACACCTTGCAAGTGGCCCATGAAGGAACACCTCAAGTGAAGAGGTCAAGAGAACACTACTATATTCTCAATATGAGAATTTTACTATAAAGGATAGAGAAACCATCCAAGAGATGTATACCAGGTTCACTACACTGACAAATGAACTTGAGTCTCTTGGAACGTTTATACTGGAAGAAAACAAGGTTGAGAAGATCTTAACTAGAGTTCTGCCAATTTTCTGGGAAAGCAAAATCACAGCCATTCAGGAATCCAAGAATATTGCTACTCTAAAATTTGATGAACTGATTGGAAATCTAACTGCCTATGAATTGAGAAGACAGACTATGAAGATGGATGCTCCAAAGAAAGAAACAAGTCTGGCTCTCAGAATCTCAGAAGGATCAAATCTTGAAGATGATGAAATGGCTATGATAACCAGGGATTTCAAAAAGTATCTTATGAGAGGAAAGGGTCATTCAAGAGGAACAACCTCCAACAAATCTCGGGCTCCTGAGAAGCAGACTAATGATGGTTGCTATAAGTGTGGTAAGACAGACCACATGATCAAGAATTTCCCTCAATGGGAGATTAAGTGGAAGAAAGAAAGAGCTGAATGGAGAAACAGGAAGAAGGAACAGGTCCAACCAAAAAGAAACAAAGGTTCAACTAAAGCTATGGTTGCTGCATGGGGAGAAACCTCAGATGAAGGCTCAGAAGATGAAGCTGAAGCTGAAGATGAGAAAACTCTTATGGCCATCGGAGAATCAGAGAATGAACATGAGGTCCAAGTGAAGGGTAGTAGCCAAATATGATATATGGATAGTGGCTGCTCAAAACATATGACTGGGAACAAGGACCATTTCCTTTCACTTGAGAACCTAAAAGGAGGTAATGTCTCCTTTGGAAATGGAAAGAAAGGTGATATCATTGGGGTTGGAAAGGTAGGAAAGACAGACTCTCATTCCATCGAGAATGTCTATTTGATAGATGGCTTGAAATATAGCGTGATAAGTATGTCACAACTATGTGACAGAGGTAATCTTGTAGCTTTCACCTCTACCAAATTCTTTGTGATTAACCTTACTACTGATAAGATTGTTTTGCAGGGAAAGAGAGTTAACAATATTTACATTATAGATTTGTCAAATCTCTCTAAAAATGAACTCACTTGCCTAAGTGTGTTAATTAATGATCCCCTCCTTTGGCACAAAAGACTTGGTCATGCCAGTCTAAATCAATTAAACAAATTAGTCTCCAAAGACTTAGCAATAGGGTTACCTAATATCAAGTTTAAGAAAGACAAAGTTTGTGAGGCATATGCAAGGGGGAAGCAGGAAAGGTCATCCTTCAAATCTAAGAAAATGGTAAGTACATCCAAGACGTTGAAACTGGTTCATATGGATCTCTGCGGTCCAATGAGAACCATGAGCAGAGGTGGAAAGAGATATGTAATGTTGCTTGTTGATGATTACTCTAGATTTACCTAGGTGCTGTTTCTAACCTCTAAAGATGAAGCATTTGAAATGTTCACTACTTTTGTTAGAAAAACTCAGAAATAGTTAGGAAATAAACTTGCATCTATTAGGTCTGATCATGGAACTGAATTTGAAAATGCTAAGTTTGGTGAATTTTGTGATGAAAATGGAATAGATCATAATTTCTCTGCTACTAGGACCCCTCGGCAAAATGGGTTAGTTGAAAGGAAGAACAGGACCCTTGAGGATATGGCAAGGACCATGCTTCTTTCCAGTAAACTACCTCACAACCTCTGGGCAGAGGCTATAAATACTGCATGCTACATCATCAATAGATGCATGACTAGACCTCTTGCAGAGAAAACTCCCTATGAGTTACTTAAAGGGAGAAAACCAAACATATCCCATCTTAGGGCTTTTGGTTGCAAGTGCTATGTGCACAATAATGGAAAAGACTCCCTAGGTAAGTTTGATCACAAAAGTGATGAGGGAGTATTCTTGGGATATTCTTCACATAGCAAAGCTTATAAAGTGTTTAATAAAAGAACGCTGTGTGTAGAAGAAAGTGTACATGTTGTATTTGATGAATCTAACATTCTCTCTGAGAGACGGGAACATGAAGATGAAGCCATTAGACTGGTGAAACAATTGACTGAAGTCAAAGTGGCATCAAAGGAAGGAATAGGTGATGGAATAGGTCCTTCAAATCAGGGCAACCTGACAGAGGGAACTAATCTGAGAGAGATTGATCAAAACTCTCTAAAGGAACCTGTACTTGAACCTGTTCCTCAACAATAGAATAATAAAGAAGCATCTAGCAGGAACCAGCTGGCAGGGAAATCTTACAAGTACCTGAGCTCCCATCCCACTGAGAACATCATAAATGATCCAACATCTAGAGTCAAAACTAGATCTCAACTGAAAAATTTGTGCGCATTTGATGCCTTTTCGGCCATCATTGAACCCAAAAACATTGTTGAGGCTTTGCATGATGCAGATTGGGTCAATGCTATGCAGGATAAACTCAATCAATTTGAGAGAAGTTAAGTCTGGCATTTGGTTCCAAGACCCAAGGATAGATCAGTCATTGGCACAAAATGGGTCTTCAGGAACAAACTAGATGAAGATGGAACGGTTACAAGAAACAAGGCAAGGCTGGTGGTTCAAGGCTACAGTCAAGAAGAAGGTATTGACTATGATGAGACCTTTGCTCCAGTTTCTAGACTTGAAGCAATTAGACTCCTCATAGCCTTTACAGCACATATGGAATTCACTCTTCATCAGATGGATGTCAAAAGTGTCTTCCTAAATGGTTACCTCAAGGAAGAAGTATTTGTGAAACAACCCCCAGGATTTGAAATCAAGGAGTGTCCTGAACATATGTACAAGCTAGATAAGGATCTATACAGTCTCAAGCACGCCCCAAGAGCATGGTATGAAAGATTGTCAAAATTTCTACTGGAGCATGGGTAAAAAAGAGGTAAAATTGACAGCACTTTGTTCCTAAGGGAAAAAGGTAAAGAACTTCTTGTTGTACAAATATATGTTGATGACATAATATTTGGGGCCACTACAGAAAGGTTGAGTAAGGACTTTGCAAAACTAATGGGAAGTGAGTTTGAAATGAGTATGATGGGTGAACTCAACTTCTTCTTAGGCTTGCAGATCAAACAAAGTCCAAATGGAACTATGATCCATCAGCAGAAGTACACAAAAGAACTAATCAAAAAGTTTAAAATGGAAGAATCCAAAGAAATAGATACACCTATTGCCACTGCCACTAAGTTAGATATTGATGAACCTGGTTCATCAGTTGATCAGAAGCTGTATAGGGGTATGATTGGTTCACTTTTGTATCTTACTACCAGCAGACCTGACATTGTTTTCAGTGTAGGGCTTTGTGCTCGTTTCTAGGAAAATCCAAAGGAATCACACTTAACAGCTGTCAAAAGGATATTGAGATATTTGAAAGGCACCACTGATTTATGTCTTTTGTATCCCAAATGTAGTAATTTTGACTTAATTGGATATGCTGATGCTGATTATGCAGGTTTTCTAGTGGATAGGAAGAGCACCTTAGGTATGGCACACTTCCTGGGTTCTTGTCTTGTATCATGGGCTACCAAGAAGCAGAATTCAGTAGCTCTCTCTACTGCTGAAGCTAAATATGTTGTGCTCAATTATTGTGGATTAAGCAACAACTGGTAGATTTTGGAATAGAAGTGGGGTGCATACCAATATTATGTGATAACACTAGTGCTATAAGTATGACAAAGAATCCTGTTCATCATAAAAGGACTAGGCACATAGCTGTTAGACACCACTTCTTAAGAGACAACTATCAGAAAGGGTTAATCTCCATAGAGTTTTGTGCTACTGACAAGCAAATAGAAGACATCTTCACTAAGGCATTAAGTAGAGAAAACTTTGAAAGGAACAAGTTGGAATTAGGGATGATTAAGATCACCTAAAAGGTCCAGTTCAGAATGCAAGATGAAAAAAAAATTAATTGTTGGTTAGGAGTTCTTAATTCATGTAAATATCTAGACTAATTCTTACTCAGTCTCATACTTTAACTAGTATACTCATGTTACATGTGTTTATATAACTCACTGATCTCTTACAAAGTTTTCTATTTTGACATTTGAGGTATAATCAAGAGAAGTTCTACTTGAAGAACCTGGTTCATCAATATATGCTCATGAGAAAGTCTAGGTATGTTTCTATACTTTGCACAATTGGAAAGATAAAATTATCAATCATGAGTAGAAGTCCTTGTTACACCAAACTTCCTGAAAATTCTATCCGTTGAGCAATTGAACCAGTTTCATTAAAACTAGGAGTCTAACTATAACGGATATCTTTCCAAAAATCTAGAGATTTTTATTAATCACTTAGGAGACCGGAACTCTAACTTGATTAGACTTCTACTTGACCTCTGAAAAGGCTGCCATTACTGCCCTAATCATGACTTCTCTTTAAAAACCCACCAAACCACTCATAACCGTCATTATTCTAAAACTCCTGATCATCTGTCTTCTTCTCCACAAATCCCCAAAATTTCTAGAAATTCTTCACCATGACTAATCCTCAAGACAACCCCGGAACTCTCCCACCAGTCTCCCCAAACCTCATCTTTCACTCCTCCTAATGAACCCCCAAAACCCAGATTTCGTCGCTAGAAAATGTTAGCTAGAAAAATAGTTGCATCTGGTTCTTTGAGGAAAGTCTTGAATGAAAAATTACATGCTAGTCAAAGGAAGGAAGTTACAACCGAAGAAAGCGACTCAAGATCTGAATCTGAGATAGTTTTCTCTGCTAGTGAAGGAGATGAACATGGGTCTTAAGAAACCCCAAGAGAGGTAAACACTTGTTTATTATTTTTTTATGTGTTAGAAAGGGAGGAAAATAGGTTTGAAGGGGCTGAATCTAGTAAATTAAGAAAGAAAAAGAAAGGGAAAGTCTTGGCTATATGTGGTGGTGGAGAAGAGGTAGGCATGAGGTCAGGGGGAAGTGGGTTAGGTGAAGCTGCTGAGGGACTGATAAACTTGAGTGAACAACCAGATGAATCTGGTTCATCTGTGGAGGAGACTTTGGCAGACACGCTAAAGAAGGTTGAAGCCAGTTATGATCCAAAGAAATTCAAGGCCTCCTCACAAAGGATCCTTGTTGCGTCCAAACCAACCAAGAAGAGAAAAGTTTCATCACCTAAGTCTACTGCACCTAGGGGTAGAGCCACAAGAAGTAGGGTGAGGCAAAGTGAAGCACAACTGCAAAAGGCACTAGAGGAGAGTAAGAAAAAGAAGAAAGAAAAGGGAAAAGCAAAAATGGTTGAATGTTCTGAGGCTGTTGTAGAGGAAGAGATGGAACTAGTCCATCAAGAGAGAGGTACGATTGAAGAAGTTCCCATTGCCAAATCAAAGAAAACCAGGTCTTCTGCAAAGAAACCCTCCAAATCTGTACCTGTTGAATCCTCTCTATCTAAAAGAACTAAGTCAGGTGCAAAGGGAAAACAAGTACTAGTTGAAGAAGAAGAGGATGAAGAGTGGAGTGAAGAAGATGGAGAAGAAGAGTCAGAGCAGGAACAAGATAGGTTTGTCAATTTTGGCAAAAGAAAAATTCTGAAGGGTAGATTGCTCAAAGACCTGGAGGAGCCAGGCATGGTAAGATTGTTGACTTCACTGGAGGCACAAGGATGGAAGGACATGGTCCTTCAGATGGATGGAAGATTGGCCAGAAAAGAATTTGTTGAATTCATGGCAAATGGTGCTGTGATGAATGGGCTGGTAACCAGTATAGTAAAGGGGATGAAGGTGAAATTTGATGCACCTAAGTTGGGAAGAATCCTGAACATTCCAAGTGTGGGCTATGATGATTACACAAGGCAAAAGTGGCCTTGTCTGGATGGTCTGCCCACTGAACTTCAAATCACTAAGAACTTCTGTGACACTACAGATGCTGAGGAGGTGCCTGAAGCAAGGGCTGTTCAAGAGAGTGAGATGAGGCTAGAGCATAAAGTGCTATTTGAATTTGTAAACAAATGCCTGCTACCTAGGCAGGAAAGGAGGCACACACAAACTACATGGACCTGGTCCTCATGCAGTGCTTGATGGAAGTAAAGCAGATTAACTGGCCTGCTTTCATGGTTAAGATGCTAGACAGGGTGCTAAATGGTTCAAAGGCTCATGCCATCCCTTATGGGTTTATTATGACAACTGTGCTGGACAAGCTGAACGTTCCCTTGAAGAAATGGGAAATGGCTTCCGGCAAAGAGCACTTTGGCATCAAGTCTCTTCAGGCCTGTGATTAAATCCTCAGTGTAAGCCCTGTTGAACCTGGTTCATCAGTGAAGACTCCAGTAAATAGCAAGGTTAGAGCCTTGGTTCAGGAGGTAGGGACAAAGGATGCGGAAATTGCAAGGCTTTAAGCTAGAGTTATTGAATTGGAAGAAGAGAGGAATGGGTTAAGAGCTGAACCTGCAAAGGAAAAAGAAAAGAGTGAAGGAATGCTCCGAACTATGCTCAATCTGCTACAAACCCAATCCTCTAGCTCCTCAAAGCCTTAGGTTTCCTTGTCCTGTTTTAAATCAGTCTAGAAAACCCCCAGTGACCCAGATTTGGGACCTTCTTTTGTTTTTGCTCATGGTTGGTCGTTTTTGTTCTTTCTTTTTGTGGATCGTTATGTAGAAGCACTGCTTATCAATAACAATGTGCATTTCTCTTGCTTTATGTTAATTCTGATCCTTATAGTTATTTTTGTCAAGATGATTTTTGATTAACTAAAGCATGCTTTCACTTGCAGTTTCCCCAGTGACCATGAGTACTAATTAATATTCTGGGATTCACATTATTTATACAACTTTTTGATGATGCCAAAAGGGGGAAGATATTGTGCTTAAACTCTATAAACTGAACAGTGATGTTTATGACCTAATTAAATCTGACCCTTAATGATAAGTTAAAATTTTAAGTGTCGATTTTCAGTCGAGTTCCGCAAGTTCTCTAATCAGTAAAAGCACAGAGTTTGTCATAATCAAAAAGGGGAAATTTGTTGGCCCAAGTTCAATTGAAGTTTTGAAGATTGACAAATGAACTCAGTGATGGACCTGGTCCATCTGGTGAAACACAGTGTTTATCAACCATTGCAAATAAGATGCACGTGAGGAAAATATACTGTAGAGATGAAGCAACAATATCTTCTAAACTAAAACGAAAAGGTTGTAGTTGGGATAAGGAGAACAATCTCCTTATGAGGAGGGAACACAATCCTAATCTAGGATAAGGGTTGGAGTTTGTATTGGTCAAGGACTCAGCATCATCTACGGATAAGCAATAGAGTCTTAATCAAACTCTAATTACTAACTTAATAAATAACTGAGTTTGTTCTCTTTTACAGGTATTGCACATACACAGAAGCAAAACATAATTGAGAGCAAAAGAGCATGTCTGTTTTGCAAGCAATATATGTGAGATATAAGTGTGCACTCCTGAAGCTACTTGAACTAGATAGAAGAACCAGTTCCATTGTGTTTATTCTTTTTCTAGTTCAATTGTAGTAGGAATTTCTATTTGTACCTTTCAGCTTATTTAGAAGCAATTGTATTAGGTACTTTAAGTATTCAAGTTAGAGTTAACTTGAAAGTGTCGCAACAGTTGAGGCTGTGTGCCAAACTGGGATTAGAGTTAATCCTTAGGTTTACAAAGAGTTTTTATAAATGTTGTTTTGGCTCAGTGATTTTAGTGGAAGTTTGGGAAAATCCTACTGAGTAATAGGTCGTGGTTTTTTCACCTTTTGAGCCAGGTGTTTTCCATGTAAAAATCTCTGTGTTCTTTATTTTATGTATTTATTATTCCGCAAACTGCATTAGTTAGAACACCTAGAAGAACCAGGTTCTTCTAGAGCGAAAATTTGTTACCACACAAATCACCCCTCCCCCCTTGTGTGGTATTGACGTTTAGAACATCAATTAACAATATAGATCACCCCAAACAATGCTCGGTAATCAGTCCTCAATGAGAGGCTACGCGTGGCATTATTGCATGGTCATCATATCCATATCTACCTTTCCCAACCCGTTAAGGTATTAAAATGCGGAATGGTCTCGTTTATTTATTGCATGAAATTACCCGTCCCAATCCTATCAGTCCCGGGGGGCATTAAAGACTACTAATCCTAAAGGGGAGGGATGTTAGGCTTATTCATGGTTTTAAAGGCAAAAATTCTAAGGCGACATACAAAACATGTATAGCAAGCAAAGGCTCAGATATACCCCCTTTAAACAAAGAAACACATAATTAGCATGACTTACACATACTAGTTAAGGTCTGATTAAGTACTAAACATGAGAGAACTTAAAGGCTGAGGCAGACTGATTTATTACATAATTCCGATAAGAAGCCCAAATCAGGTCTGCCTGTTGGTTGTAGTTATTAACAAAATTGATTTAATTTATAACTTTACCCTAAGGCTTGCCTAAGTGTTGGACAAGGATCCAATAGGCATGGTATCTATTGAATTCAGAATGCAGTTAAATAACAAGGTTTAAAGTAAACTAGACACGTACTGGTTTAAAAGGGGTAGTCAGGTTAAAAGAAAGGCCAGTTTTTAACGAAGATTATGAGTTCTACAGCTAACAGCACTGTTGTTATTTTTAGTTCCATATGTGAATGAAGCGGCTCATATTTGATTTGGAGTTCGTACTTTCCACACGTAGTTGATATTGAACGTGGTATAAAATGTAGGAAACTTGTTTTAAAACTTACGTACATTATATCTAGGTGCTGAATTTTGTTCAAGGCCTATGAACATGGTATCTTAGTGTAGGAATTGCTTAAAAACCTATGAACATGATATCTAAATGAAGAAATTGTTTGAAAACCTATGAACATGATATCTAAGCGCAGAAATTATTTGAAAACCATATCTAAGTCAAGAAATTATTTGAAACCTACGAACATGATTTCTAAGTGCAGAAATTATTTTAAAACCTATTATCATGATATCTAAATGCAGAAATTGTTTGAAAACCTATGAACATGATATCTAAGTGCAGGAATTGTTTGAAAACTTATGAACATGAGATCTAAATGCAGGAATTATTTGAAAACCTATGAACATGATATCTAAGTGCAGAAATTATTTGATAACCTATGAACATGATATCTAAGTGCAGAAATTATTTAAAACATATGAACATAATTTATAAGTGCAGAAATTATTTTAAAACCTATGATCGTGATTTCTAAATGCAGAAATTGGTTAAAAACCTATGAACATGATATCTAAGTGCATAAATTATTTGAAAACTTATGAACATGATATCTAAATGCAGAAATTATTTGAAACCTATGAACATGATTTCTAAGTGTAGAAAATATTTAAAAACCTACGATCATGATATCTAAGTGTAGAAATTATTTGAAAACCTTTGAACATGATATCTAAGTGCAGAAATTATTTTAAAAACCTATAGGCATGATTTCTATATGCATGCATATTTAAAAATACCTATAGGCATGGTATCTATCCTTTTGGTATACATAGTTACCCGCCCTTCACACTAGCCATCCCCAAGAGTTTATTACAAATTATTACAGCCCAGATTAAAGTAAAAAAACTATCAGAAAAAATATAAATAAAAGTACAACCAAAGAGAGCCTGATTCAGATTTCATGTCTGAAATATGAGGTAAACCAACTCCATGAGATCATGATCCAAAGCTTTTCTCCCGTTTGAGTGTGTCAAAGTTCCCTAAGAGCCTCAAAGGGACTCCGGGCGATGTTCACAGAGAAATGTATTATTAGATTGGGACAAGTGCAATGTGGAAGGGCCAACCCTCAAATGTCCAAGTTCAGAGGGAACTCAAAGGAACCTAAGGCAAGGCTCACAAGAGCGGGAAAAACTTAAAACACTAAGAAAGTGTGCAAGTGCAGAATAGAGTGCTAAAAGGGAAAAGGAAGAGGGAATCAACTACAAATACGCACACACACAAGGGGACTCAGGGGAATAGGGGATTGTAAAGAGCCTGTCGCTTAGGCAAAGGCAGACTTTAGGCATGCCCAACAATGGAAAGTGCTAGAACACCTATAAGCCTGCCAGAACACATACTGTTAGAGGCTAGGATCCCCAGGGGATCAAGTTTAATTCATGGACAATAACTTGCATATTGCCATGCCTCAAACCATAGCTTAGTTACATATGGGGCAGGGGTTTGGGATTCATAATAGAACAGGTAGAAAGAAATTAATAAGCTAGAATGAGTGTTGAACTATAAATAAGCAGTAAACATGGATACAAAAGCAGTAAATAAGCATATTGTTGTGGTGCAGAAACTTAAATCAGGACATACAAGTTTCAAAGAAACAAATAGAGAGAAAGCAAGCTACAGGTCTTGTAACAGGCCACAGTGTAAGAAAACAAAAGAGAATACTTTTTGATTGTAAGTGTAAGTTTTTAAAAGACTACCAGTGATGTCTTCTTTTGTTGAAAAGAATCGTGTATTTATAGTGTGAGAAATAAGCAAAAATAAGGTAAGAAAACAATTAAGGAATTGGGTATCAATAAAAATCAATCAGTACAAGACTTCCTTTAATTAAGGAATTTTAACGGTAATGAGCAAGGGAATTATTTAAGGAAAGAGATCAAACAAACACTTTGTGCAAAGTAGGCAATTAGGGTTAAATACATATAAGTTTATTTAAGGCCAGAACTTTGAAACACACAGTTACATAAATAAGGTAAGAAAAATCAATTAGTAGACAGTAAATCAAGGATTAGTGATTTTGGTAATCACTAGTCCGTGAATGAACCAAGTCGGAAAAGCTGAGGAAAGTTTTTAACTTAAATAGAGTCACAGGGAAACTAGCAAACAAGGAAAGAAATCAGTTAAATCTATACAAAGAAAGTCTGAAATTAATCAAAATTGAAAGCCACATTAGAGGGAAGTTCATCACATATAAAGAGCACATAAACATGCTAAGCAAAATTTAGGGCAAAGAAAAATGTCATGCCATTACAAAATCAGTAGGTAATAGACTGTGAGCACGTGATTTTTACCCTAAGCAAATTATTCCAAAAAATTTCAAATAAAATGATTTTACAATTTTTAGGAATTTTGTTGCATAATAACTCGTATTAAAAATACAAAAATATGCATATGTATTAGGATTTTTAATTTTTACATTTTTTAGTATTAATGCATTTTGGAAAAAACAAAAAAATCAAAAAAATAGCATTTTATTGTTTTAATTGAAAATTACTACAAAATAGTTATTAAATAATTTTTAGACTATAATTAGTATAATTGTTAGTTTAATCTCAATTTTATAAAATCAAGAAAATACAAAAAAAAAATATATATATATATATACACCATATATTGGGCCAAAACACCCCTAAGCCCAAAAACAAAATCAAAATGCCCCAAACCCACGCCCCAACCCACATACACCCGACCCAGCCCCGTCTAAACTTAGTTAATATCGGAAGCCCTCTCTTTAGATAGAGACACGAAAATATCCTTCTCTATCATCCTTCTCTATCATCCGCCAGAGCTTCACTATAAGGCAACGAGAGAATTCCAGAAGAAGAAGATTTCGGGAGATTAGGAAAAGAGTTTTGAAGAGAAAATCAAGGAAAAAAAATTCAGAAGAGTTAGGTTTTGAGGGTTGTGAGGTTTGAACGAAAATTTTCTTCGAATTTTAGCAAAAAAAAAAATTTGTGTAATAACATTTGGACTTCGAAGTTTTATTTCATTGTGGATTCTGGAACTCGGAGTGGTGTTATTGTTGAATCTCTTACTGATATTTTAGCCTTCACAGGTTCTTCTCGTTCCTCGTTGTTGATTTTATTGAATTGAATCCCTTTCGATTGCTTGTATTCTGTTTCGATTCGTGTTTGAATGTGTTTTTATGGTCCAATTGGATGATTTTTCTCAATATATGATTCCGTTTTATTCGCATGGCTCGTATAACACTTATATTGATTTGTTCGGTTTACGTGATTGCTCTGTTCTGTTATTTTTACTCGATTGTTGATTCAGACTTCATCTCGATTTATCGACATTAAGGAAAATATTTTTCAGTTGATTTGAAATAGATCATTCGAGAGTTGTATTGTCGAGTTTATAATTGTTATAAAGATATTTGCAAACTTCAGGTTCAATTTCTTCTCCTTATTTCCATACGACTCTATTTGTTTCAGCGTGTTTCAGGAATATATTATGAATTAGAGTTCATCGCACGCACTTGAATGATATGTGTAGTGTTCTGGTGAAATTCCTTCGCAGTAGACTCTGATGTTCATGCTGATTTGCTGAAGTTATAAATTCTGTTAACAAGCAAAAACAATTAGCAGTAAAATTATGAATCTATGCTCAGTTTTGAACCAAGTTGTGTTACTTTGCTTTGGTGATCTTTTGTTGCTAATGTTTGAATCGTAAATGAGTGCTGAAAATCATTTTGAAAAGCTGAGTTTGTCCTGATTCCTATCTATGTTTTGCATTCGAAAATATGAGAACATTAAGCCAGGAACATGGTATCTACGGAGTGTTTACCTTACTCCTTGTTGGTAGTATATGAACTATGGATAGGTTACTAGTTTGAGGATCTATTTCAGCCTCCTTGTATGTTCATTCTGTTATACTCATCATGAGCCATAAGGTTCAGTGCTATGCTAATGGTTCAGAAAACCATCAAACTGTTAAAAAGTAAAGTTGGCCATGATTTTTCTGTTCGAAACTTCCAGCATATATAGTCAGTCACATTTGTGTCAAGGCTAACTTCAATACGATTTGTTCAAACATCTTAATGGTAATCAGCTTAATGGAGGTTCTCTTTTAGACTAATGCTTATGCTGGATTCTTTGTGATTGAAGCAGCAGTGATGATATTTTTTACAAAGCTTTCCTGCCTGTGTGCTTGATTTGTACTGGCAGTTGTAGGTCTGTTGTC
>MU716235.1:4177-40223 GCA_026770625.1 Nicotiana glauca
AACAGAATTCCTTATCCGGATTTCTAGTTCGCAGACTGTAACAGAGTCAAACTTTCCTCGGTTCGGGATTAAACCGGTGACTTGGGACACCATTATATTCTCAAGTGGCGACTCTGAAAAACTTAAATAACTAATCTTGTTCCGACTGTCCTTAAATTGGAAAAACTCCTCTACGCCCTCATGGGTAAAGTAGTATATTGTAGAAGGGAGGTGTGACAGTGTTGCTAAAGGGAAAATTTGTTTATATATTTCATAAAATATTTACATAGGCACGATAAAACGGCCTCAAAATAAACATGAAAGAAACTATACAAAAACGAAACTAAAAAAGAACTAAGGCATCTCTGCCTGATCTTCACCTGAGCTCGACTCTGCATCGAAACCTTCAGAACCTTCAAGACATTCGAGCTCATAAAGCTCCTTTTCCTTGGCCACGAGCCTCTTAGTTTCTTCAATCTCGGTCGATAGATAGAATCTTTGGGCGTGAATCTTCCCGAGGGTCTCCCTCTAAGGACCACTTTACATACTCGATTGTCGTCCTTAAATGGGCTCGGATATCTCCATATTAGCCTTGTACTGTCCCAACATCTCCTCGATATAGGAGGAATCAATCGAGGTTGCCTCCAATTTGGACTTCAGTGCAATATATTCCCGAACAAGGGCATCCCTTTTCGAGGCGGCTGAATTTAGTTTTGCCCAGAGTTCAACATTTAGTTATGACGACTTGTTGTCCTTGTCCTTTGCCAGCCAGAGCTGGTTCTTGACCGATGTTAGCTCTTTTTTTGTAGCCGCCTTTTCTAGAGCCAGCAGCTCTTACAACCCATATTTTCGTACGTTATATCATGCCGCAAAAATGTACCCGGCCATCATAAGGCTTGGTAGAATCGTACCCCGCCACGTAGAGCTTGATAAAATCAAACTGATTAGTTGTTGCACAATAGGTGTCATACTTGGCCGACTATAGTGCAGCTCGGTAGAGTAAAATAGGTACATACTGGACTCATTAGAATTACATTCTAAACCTTTCGAAGTGATGTAAGGTTGATAACCTTCGTAAAATATTATTAGGACGAACTCTTCATCATGGATCTTATAAGACTCAGGAAGTACCAACAACGTTGATAACATAAGAATAAGAGAAAAAACATCAACATATATATATATATATATATATATATATATATATATATATATATATATATATATATATATATATATATATATCATGTGTTTCATGTAAGTGGCCCTCAGAGGCACTCGGATGTTAGAGGTTGTATATTCTCTATCCCTGCTCACATTATTGTTCTTATTTATGCCTTCCCGCCTTACATACTCGATACTTTATTCATACCGATGTTCCTTTTATTTGTGGATGTTGCATGTCGTGATGTAGGTCCTAATAGACATGTAGATGCAGCTCCCCCACCATAGTAGGCTTCCCAATTCAGTGGTTATTGGCGAGATCCCTTCTTCAGACTTGTCGTTGTCTTGGTATGCATTTTTGTTATAGACATTATGGGTATTCCGGGGCCCTATTCCGGCAATGTTACAACATTTATGTTCCTTTAGAGGCTCATAGACAGGTGTCAACTTATGTATAGTTTGTATTGCCTTGTCGAGTGATTTTTGTTGTATAGTCTCTCATGGAGGCTTTCCATATTGTACCTTATATATATCTTTATGACAACCTTGTCGGGCCAAGTTACGTATGTTCATACCATTATCTATCATTGTTGGTTGTTTATGATTCATGTCTACCATTTATGTTGATCTCGTCGGCCCTTATAGATAATAAGAAAGGTCAGATAAAATTTACATTGGTGCTTGGCAAGTATGGCTCGGGTTCTAGTCATGACTCTCTAATATGGGTCGTGACAGCAGGTCGATCCTACCCCTCACTACCTCATCTGCGGTCTTGACCCCATCCATCCCGGCCCAAAGATGGTCAATCAAGTCTATATTCTCTTAGACCTGCGAGGTTTCATCGTTAGTCATCACAAGTAGCCTCTCATTTTTAGCCTCAAAGATCCTTACCTTCTCAACCAGATCGGCATGCTCTCATTTCACAGATGAAGCCTTATTCTTTGCCTTTTCTAGCTTGACTTGGAATCCTGGGAGGTCCTTGAAAGCCTCGTCTTGTTTTTCACTGAGAGCCCTATACATGCCCTTCTTCTAGACCTGATCTTTGAGCTCAAACTCGAGCTGGCTGACTTCTATTCGAGACTAAAGGAAGCTTTCATGGTAGAGCATCGAAGCCTGAAAATCAAAATGATAAGACCGTTAAAGCATGCTGAAACTAAGATTAACAAAAGTCATAAGAGATAGGAAGCTTACTCAGTTCAGTGCCTGTAGTGCCTCGTTGAAGAGGCTCTATGTGCCAAATTCATTTATTTCTGCCTGGTCCTCCTCGGTCACCTGGCAGCAAAGATAGCTGGCCACACCAACTGGAGCAGACAGCATCTGGGCGTTCGCTAGGATAGTAAGCATGATTATTCGTTTACGGTCGGGATACACACTCGGAGAAGGGAACTGCCTCACCAGCTTCGAGCTCGAGCTCGGCTCACCTGGTCAAGATGGCACATCTTTTATTGAGATCTCCAAGTGACCAAGCCCGGAGTAATCCTCCAATGTGCCTATGTTTATGCCATCGAAAAACATGTTAAGGGCCTCATCTTCACCCCGTGTCATCTCATTTGATTTTTCTTTGCCGGCTTGAGCCTCTTCGAACACAGACTCTGTTTCAAACAGCGACTCCTTGAGGTCGATAACACAGATTACTTCCTTTGAAGCAGGGAAGGTTTATTCGGGAGGCCATAGCCTTTGATTCTTCTTCTGGCCCCGAGCTAAAAGGGGATTGGCCTCTCGGACACTTTCCTGGTTGCTGCATGTTGTCCTTCATCGATGGTTGACCCATGAGCAATAAACCTCATATCATCTTCCACAGGGTAGTCCTTGAGCTGAAAGAGGGAATCAGGGCTCGGTACCCTGGCTTTGCTACTCTTCTTATTGCTTTTTCGGACCCGAATAGCTACCCTCTTCTACTTGACCTCGACGTCCAGAGAGCCAAAGGATTTCCTCTTTTTTCTTTTTCTCATCCTTTGTAGCATCTCCGGGCTATCCCAAAGTGGAGGGTTTAATAAGCAGGGATGAGGTGTTGTCCTCATCCAATAGCCGGAGGTTAGTGGTCTTTGGCAAACCTATGAAAGGGAAAAAAGACTTAACAAAAATAAAAGTTAAATATGAAATGGAATTATTCATGAGGGAGTCTCACCATGGGAATGGGCCTCCCACTTGCCCTTCGAAAGCTTGAGTCATTCACGATCAAAGTAAGACATTTGTTTGCACATTCCCTCGATCAATTCCTTTAAGCGGGGGACTACATTGGGAGCTTGGGAGACCGCTGCACAACGATTGACATAGGCAACTAGAAAAGAATAAAAGGAAGTACTAGGTACTCAGGAAGGAGAAGACTTACGAGATAAGTTCCACTTTCAGGGAATAGTACAAATTTGGGGGTAATTAAGTCTTTCGTTTTCAACCAAACAAACCTTCCCTTCCAACCTCGATCTCAATCTCGATCTTTATCGATGCTCGAGAATGGAGATTTTCTATCTCGACGAACGAGATTGATCAACCCCCCCTCAAAAGACTTGGGGACGGTAGAGATAAAGCAGGTGGTCGAGGGTGAACCTAGCTGCTTCATTGTTGTTGATGAAGTGGATAAGGAGGATAACGATCCTCCAATTGGACGGGTGAATCTGCGTGAGGTAAACCTCGTACATTTTGTAGAATCTGAGAATTACAGGGTCTACTAGGGCGAGCATTAAGGGGTAAGTGTAAACACTTAGATATCCCTCCACGTGAGTAGTGATGTCTTCGTTGGGCTCAGGGAGCACCTGTGGCAGTGTTGGAAGTTGGAGGGACAATCTATTGAGGCATGTAGAATCTTGTGCCATCGGATTCTGGAAAATATGAAGCTTTGAATGTAAGGATGAAGGCTTAAAGATGAGGATGACGACTTGAAGATAGAGATAAAGGTAAGAAGGTCTGACTTAAAGATTTAAAGAAAGAGTATTAAGATTTGAAGATGAAGATATGAAGATCTGGAAAACAATCTATGAAGACTTGAAAAGGTAAGAGTTAAGTGAATAATTCGAAGGTAAATCAAGAAGCTCCGGAGTTGGAAAGTAAAAAGTGAATAAGGGGTCGAAGCTTTTATAGAAAAGGAAAATCAATGCATGACATTTTGCATTTGAGGACAGTCCACTGGCAGTTAACACGTGTCTGAAGTCATAACGACGCGACTGATGGGACGTTTCGCTGATCGGTCAACTCGGTTGTAGCATATTGAAAAAGGAACAGAGGTAAATTTATTGCTTCTCATCGCTTCTTTGATGACCGGATAGGTCATTTTAAGTTTTAGCCTTCATTTATGTGTTCTGAGACCTCGAATAGCTCCATTTAGTGTTCCTCGATTTGCATGCACAGTCCATGTTTTATTTTTGAAAAATATTAATGTGAAAATTTAAAGAAAATATGAATCTTAACCTTATAACAATTTGAATTGAC
This sequence comes from Nicotiana glauca, assembly GCA_026770625.1. NCBI lineage: Eukaryota > Viridiplantae > Streptophyta > Magnoliopsida > Solanales > Solanaceae > Nicotiana > Nicotiana glauca. The sequence goes on from MU716235.1 coordinate 8,747, forward strand.
TACGGTTAATATTTTGTTTAAATGGACTTGGATTAGTGTTTTGACGATCCTAGTGGATCCGTACCATAATTTAGGACTTGGGCGTTTGCTCGGAATCGTATGCGAAAGTCCCTATTTTGAATTAACGTGATTTGTTGAAAACTAGTAATTTGAAGGCTTAAAGAATTCCTAAGTTTGATCGTAGTTTGACTTTGTTGCTACCGGGTTCGAATTTCGAATTCGAAACTCGGAATAAGTTCATTTCACTAACTATGACTTATCTAAAAAATTTTGTCCAAAACGAATTGTTTTGACGTGTTTCGGACATCCGGTTGTAAATTTGAAAATTCTTAAGTTTCTTTGAAAATTTCATACATTTTGATATTCAATTTGTAGTTCTAGGCGTAATTTTTGTGTTTTAATCGCACGAGTCAGTTCATATGATATTATTACACTTGTGTGCATGTTTATTTTGATCCTGAGGGGCTCATGTGAGTTTTGGATAGGCTATGGACCATTTCGAACTTAGAAGGAAAGTTGGGTTTTCACTATTTCTGATGTCTTGTGCGTTGTTCTTCGTGATCGTGAATCTACTCCAGCAATCACGAAGTGTAACTGGGGACTGGGGAGGTATTCTTCTTCGTGAACATGGAGAAGGGCTCGTGAACGTGGATCATTGGAGGGATCACCAATCACGAATGCAGTTATTCACTCGTGAAAGCGATAAGCTAGGGTTTTGGGGGAAGGATAGGACTTTCTCTACGCGAATGCGGTGGTCATGAGGGGACAGACCATCGTGAATGCGTGAAGTCTCTCGCAAACGTGAAGGCCATTTTTGTCATTGCAATTTGCGATCACGTCATGCACTTTGTGATCATGTCACATCCTTTGTGAATGCGAATAAGGCCTAACGCGCAGTCAATTAAATATCCCCCAATCAGGATATTCTTCATTTTTCACCATCTCCATATTTGAGCTCGTCCTAGAGGCGATTTTGAAGAGGAATTTTATCCCACTTCATAGGTTAGTACATTTTAACTCGTTTTCTTCCATTTCCATAAACACCCATTGATTTCTAACCTTTAATCTATGCTTGTTCATGTTAGAAATTAGGGATTTAGGTAGAAATTATGGATTTTGAGAAATTGAGATTTTGACCTCAAATTGAGGTCATATTTTGAAGCAAATTGCATAATTGGGCTCGGGGTTGATGGGTATTTGGGTTTTGATCTGAATCTCGAATTTTTACCAAGCGTGCTCGGGGATGCCTTTTGTTGATCTTTACTAAAATCATTAAAGATTAAATATCTTTTTCACTCGTCAGCGGTTTCTAAAGATTATTTTGAATTGTTTGAACTATATTTGGTAAGATTCTATTATTTTAGGCAAATTTTAGAGGAAAGGCCTTGGTTAAGTTTTGATTTGATTGCAGAGCAAGGTAAGTGTTGGGTATAACCTTTATTTGAGGAATTAGGAACCCTTGAACTACATGTTATGTGAATTTCATGTGTAGGAGCATATATGTAAGGTGATGAGTGTATATACGCCGTCAAAAATAATTGTTTCCATGTCTTCTCGTATTTTATGAAATATTTCATTCCATGCTTTAATTGGTACATGCATTAATTGCTTTCTATGATGTAGTTTGTTAATTGTCATTAATTATTCTTGTATTAAATCGTTCATCCCTTCTATGACTCCATGATTAATCTACTTACCTTATTTGTCTTACTTGCACACTTTAATTGTCACGTACTTGACTTGTCTTGTTGTGTTTGTATTAGTTGTAGCATTCCTTTTATTAATGCGTGGTTCCTTTATTGCTTTGCTTTTATATCCTTTGATTGTATAGATTCTTTTAAATTGATCTATTGGATAGATTATGTTTATTGAAATTTTTCGTGGATTCGGTTGCACACCGCAACAGTTTTGATATGGTGGAATAAGGGAAGATTATAACATTGACTCTAATGATATGGTGATATCGGGTTGCGCGCCACAATGATTGTGTATGTAATACTTGATTATGATAAATGATGATATGGTGTAATAAGAGAGGATTATGACATTCATTATGATGATATGGTGGGATCGGGTTGCGCGCCACAATGGATTGTACATGTGATTCTTGATATTGATAAATTATGCTAATGTGAAATAAAGGAGGATTGTGTGTGTACGATCGGATCGGATTGTGCACCTCAATAGATTTTGTGTATTGTACTCGTTATTGTTATTATGCTAGGTTTTACCATTCTATATCAAATTATGAGATCTGTTATTCCGGGTTCACTAATTGCAAGGATTGAGTTCAATTTCATAAATTAACTTCCTTACTTTCATTTTCTATTTTTCTTTCCCTATTGTTATTATTATTACTGCATACAGGTTATTGTAAGTGATTCGCCTTAGCCTTATCACTACTTCGTCGAGGTTAAGCTCAGAACATACAGAGTACATGGGGTCGGTTGTTGTACTCATATTACACTCTGCACTTCTTATACAGATTTCAGAGTGGGTCCTAGCAGCGTTGAGTAGATTTTCTCGGATACAGTGCTTGACGGAGACTTGAGGTACAATTGCACAACATTCTCAGCCTTGAAGTCCGCTTCTACATCACTTTAGCTATTTATTTTCGATTCAGACAATTATGCTTTTATTCAGAGTATTATTTGTAGTACTCTAGACGCACGTGTATTCGTGACACTAGTTCTGGGATTGTATATGAATATTGTTGTTTATTAGTTTATTTACTTTATCTCAATTGATTCAGCTTATTGTTTTTCATTTCATTTGAATTGTTAAATATGGTTAGTAACTATATTGTGACGACCCAGCAGGTCGTTTTTGGAATTTACACCCCGATCCCCTATAAACTACTTCCCCTAAGCTCATTTCAGCTATTTTTGTTTGCTGAGACGTTCGGTGTTAGGATCCGGAGTGTTTTGGGACATTTAGTCCCTAAATGAGAGCTTAAGTGTTGGAAAGTGGTCCGTAATTGGAACAGTGTAAAGACGGCCTCAAAATGGAAATCTGACGGTTCTGTTAGCTCCATTAGGTGATTTCGGGGTTGGGAGCGCATCCGGAATGTATTTTGGAGGTCCGTAGCTCATTTAGGCTAGAAATGCCGAAGTTTGAATTTTTGAAGTTTCCGGTCCGATAGTGAGTTTTTGATTCGAGGTTCAGATTGGAATTCTGGAAGTTACAGTAGCTCCGTCATGTCATTTGGGATGTGTGTGCAAAATTTCAGGTCATTCGGACGTGTTTTGTATAGGTTTTTGATCGAAAGCGTATTTGGATAAAAATTGAAGTCCTTGGGCTCAAATGCTTGTTTAATTCGAGTTTTCGGCTTTGTATTAGGTGGTTTAAGGATTGGCACAAGTTTGAATGAGGTATTAAGTGTTATTTGTGCTTTTGGTTGAGGTCCCGGGGGCCTCGGGATGATTTCGGGTGGTAAACGGAAGAATTTTCGAAGTGTTGAAGCAACTGATCTTTCTCTCTTCTGGTATTTTTGCTTCTGTGGCTTGGGAACTGCAGAAGAGGAGCCGCAGAAGTGGCCTTGGCTTCACATAAGCGATTTTGGTCATCCTCCAGGAACCCGCAGAAGTGGTGGGAATTTCGCAGAAGCGGAAGCTAGGATTTTAAAGGAAACCGCAGAAGCGGCTAGAACTCATCAGAAATGGAACTGCATAAGCGGTTAGTGGTCCGCAGAAGCGGACATTGACTCTTTAGTGAAATTCACAGAAGCAACTCATTTTTCCGCATAGGCGGGACCGCAGAAGCGGTCCCTTGTCTGCAGAAGCAGAAATGCCTGTTCTTATATAGAAAATTCGAGGGTTTGATTTCATAAGCTAGAAAATTCAAATTTAGCTCGGGGAAGGGCGATATTTAGAGGGTTTTGAAGCGTAGACCATTGGGTAATGTTTCTTTGATCCCTCCTAGCTATATTTCATCATTTTGTAGTTAAATCCATCATTAAAATTCGAATTTGGGATCAAAATTGGAAGAAATTAGGTAAAACTTCTTAGACCAAACTATTGGGTTTTGAGTGAGCATTTGACCTCCGATTTGGGAGATTTTTATATGGTTAGACTCGTGAGAATACGAGGGTTCTGAAAATGTGAAAATTATTCGATTCTGAGATGTTGGCCTGAAGAGCATTTTGGTTATTTTACCTAATTTTGCGTCTTGTCTTTGAATTTAATAGTAGAATCAGTTGCTTGAGATGTTATTTACGATATGTAATTGAATTGAATAGATTTGGGCCATTTGGAGTCGGATACTCATGGAAAAGGCATGGTTTCTAGTTGATTTTTAAGTCGGTTCGAGGTAAGTGGCTTGTCTAACCTTGTGTGGGGGACATTTCCTCTTAGGATATGATATGTGATAATTGAGTGCCTTGTACGTGAGGTGACGAGCGCGTACTTGAGCTAATTGTTGAAAAATCCGGTTTTTATTTAAGATATGGAGACTGAGTTTCCTTCATATTTGCCTTGTTTTACTTGCAGTTATAGCCTGTGTTAGATTAGAAAAGCATATTTAGTTGATCTAACTACCTAATTGTTTAAGTTGTCTTGACTGTACTACGTGAAGCATGCTAGGATAGTACTACCTGATGTTTGTCTTCTGTACTTCATATTCTGAATATCTTTTGGTTGTGGTTGCGCATTTACATTGGGACTACGGATGTGGGATTCCGGTAGCTCCCCCCTTGTTTGTTTACTTTGGGACTGTGGGTTTGATTCCCGATAGACCCCCCTACACATTTACTTTGGGACTGCAGGTTCGATTCCCGATAGATCCCCCCTGCACATTTACTTTGGGACTGCAGGTTCGCTTCCCAATAGACCCCCTACACATTTACTTTGGGACTGCAGGTTAGATTCTCGATAGATCCCCCTGCATATTGATAGTTGGACTATGGGACGGTATCCCAGGAGATCCTTCGAATATACACATATGATGAACTACGGGACGGTATCCCGGGAGATCCTTCGGATATACACATATGATGGACTACGCGACGGTATCCCGGGAGATCCACTGGACAGTTGAGAAAAGGCCTACAGGACAGTATCCTGGGAGATCCTCATTGTTACCATTAGTATTGAGCTGTATTTATTCTGTGGTAGCTCCGTTCCTTGTGTATTTGATATTGCCTTGTTTAGCTTGTTTTATCCCACTGTTGTACTCACTATTACTGCTTATTTTCATACTGTTGATTTATATTTTATTGCTTAATCTCAGTAGGTTCCTGACCTTCCTCGTCACTACCCAACCGAGGTTAAGCTTGGTACTTACTAAGTACCGCTGTGGTGTACTCATGCCCCTTCTACGCATGTTTCATGTGCAGATTCAGGTTTCTCCACCCAGGCGTACTGTCATTGAGGTAGAGATATCTAGCGGAGATGTCGAGGTATATCTGCCGCGTCCGCAGACCAGGAGTCTCTACTCTATTCCAGCTTTAGTAGTAGCTTATATTTTCTTTCAGTTATTTGGACATTCTGGAGTTAAAGCAGTGTTTTACGTTTCTATTAGCCTGTGTTTCCTGTGAGTTTCCAGGTTTTGGGATTGAGTTATAGATTTTTGCATTTCCTTTGAGTTGTATAGGTCGAGCGGCCTTATATGCAGCTATTATTTTACACATGTTCAGTTTTTAATTAATTATTTCCGCAAATTATATTGAGTTTCCGCATTTTTAGGCTTACCTAGTTGTAGGAACTAGGTGCCATCACGACATGTTCATGGAGGGTGAACTGGGGTCGTGACATATATCTAATGTTGTCTTGCTTAGCAAATGAAATGTTAGGCGCCATCATGGTCCCGATGGTGGGAATTTCACATCGTGACAAGTTGGTATCAAAACACTAGGTTGTCTAGGTCTCACTAGTAGAGTCTGGAGGATGGGTACGGAGATGTTTGTACCTATCTTTTAGAGGCTACGGAGTTTTAGGAAAACTTTCCCTTCTTTCCTTCTCTATTGTGCGATTTTATTGTATCATTTATAATTGAACCACTTTATTCTTGTTCTCTCGCAAATGGAAAAAACACGCACAACATCTGTAGTCGCACAGGAGCTGGAGCTCCTTATGGCAGCTACTACCAGGCACCAAGGTCGAGGTCAAGCTAGAGGCTGAGGCAAAGGGAGAGGTAGAGCACAGCCTAGGGCTGAGGCAACAGCACCCGCAGTGGAGCCTCAAGTGGATCATGAGGAGGAGGCCCCATCTCAGAACGTACTCGTCAGACCAGCTCGGGTCCCAAAAATGTTTAGAGCCACTCAAGTGTGTCGGGACGCTCTAGTTCGTTTAGTAGGCCTTATGGAGAGTGTGGATCAGATCGGTGTATTATCGGTGGCACCAGTCGTCTCTCGGTCTGGGGGAGGAGCACATATTCCAACTACTCACACCTCAGAGCAGGTATCTCCCCTCTATCAGACTCCATCATCCCAGCCAGTCGGGGTGGTTTAGCCGGCTGTTGTGGCACTGGTACGTGATACGCCCACTATGTTTTCTGAGGCCTTGTAGAGGCTGGATAATTTTATCAAGATCTATCTTATTCATTTTAGTGATGCACCTTCTGAGGACCTACAGGATTACTTGGACAGTTGCAACGAGATGTTACATAATATAGGTATAGTTGAGACCAATTGGGTCAATTTTGCAGTGTTCTAAATGACCGATTCTGCCCAAGAGATGGTGGAGAGATTATGTGTTGACTAGATCAGTCACCAACACTTATTTGGGATCAATTTTATAGGTATTTCTAGAGAAGTTCATCCTTTCACTCTGAGAGAGGATTACTGTAGGCAGTTTGAGCGTCTTCAGCATGGTAGTATGACTGCTACCCAATATGAGACTCAATTTTTGGACCTAGCTCACTATTCCATTGTTTTACTCCCTGCTGAGAGGGAGAGAGTGAGGAGATTCATTAATGGGCTCACTTTCAGCATCAGGCTACAGATGGCCAATGAGACTGGAGATAATATTTCTTTCCATAGGGACGTAGATATTTCTAGACGGATCGACATGGTTCGTGGTCAGGAGAGGGGGTCGGTTTCTGATAAAAGGCCTCATCATTCTGGTGGTTTCATTGGTTCCTCATCCAGAGGCAGAGAAATGTTTGGTAGAGGCCATCCTCCTAGGCCATTTTAGTCAACATTTTAAGCATCCCGTAGTGCTTTGGTTAGTTGTGTTCCTTACATATCTCCTGTTGGGAAGCCATCTTATAGTGCATCATCACTTTCTATTAGTACGCCTCCGATCTAGAGTTATCACCGTGGTTATCCAGCCTATTCAGGTCAGCTTCAGCTTCAGTAGCCACAGCAGCAAGAGGGGGTTTCGAGTGTGGGGGTAATATTCAATATAGGAGGTACTGCCTAAGATTGTTAAGCAGCATGCCATAGCAGAGTTCTCATGCCATAGTTCCGGTACTGGTTTCTCCACCGCCCGCTCAGCCAACTAGAGGAATGGGTCAGGCTGCCAGAGGTGGATGACAGGCCGTTAGAGGTGGAGGTCAGGCCGTTGGAGGCCAGCCAGTTAGATGTCGTTCGAGAGATGGAGGTCAGGTGGTAGGGTCCAGCCTTGATTTTATGCCTTTCGAACTAGACCTGAGGCTGAGTCATGTGACGCCGTTATCATAGGTATTGTTCTAGTTTGCCATAGAAATGCTTCAATCCTATTTGATACATGCTCTACTTTTTCCAATATGTCATCCTATTTTACTTCAAACCTGGTTGTGCCTTGTGATTCTTTGAGTGCTCCTATGTATATGTCCAATCCGATGGGAGTTTCTATGTTTTAGACCGTGTGTATCACTCGTGTGTGATTACCATTAGGAGTCTTGAGACTAGTGTAGATATCCTACTTCTTGATATGGTAGACGTTGATATTATTTTGGGCGTGGATTGGTTGTCACCTTATCATTTTATATTAGATTTTCATGCCCAGATGATAACCTTATCTATGTCGGGGTTGCCTCGATTAGAGTGGAGGGGGACTCCTGGCCATTCTACTAGCAGGGTTAATTCTTATGTGAAGGCTCGGCGTATGGTTGAGAAGGGATGTCTAGCTTATTAGGCCTATATTCGCGATTATAGTGCGGAGGTTCCTTTTATGGATTCAGTACCTATTGTGTGTGAGTTTCCTAAGGTGTGTCATACAAATCAGTAGGGGATGCCACCCAACAGAGATATTGACTTCTATATTTATTTACCTCTGGACACTCAGCCTATTTCTCTATTCCACCATACTGTAAGGCCCTGCCTGAGTTGAAGGAACTGAAGGAGCAGTTGCAAGATTTACTTGATAAGGTATTCATTAAATTTTGTGTCCCTCCCTAGGGTGCTCCCGTGTTTTTTGTGAAGAACAAAGATGGTTCTATGAGGATGTGTATAGAATTTTGGCACTTGAACAAAGTCACTATCAAGAACAAGTATATGTTGCCAAGGATTGATGACTTAATTGATCAACTTCAAGGTGCCAAGGTGTTTTTGAAGATTGATTTGAGGTCTGGCTACAATCAGTTGAAGATTAGGGCATCGGATGTCCCTAAGATAGCTTTTCGGACTCGGTATGGGAATTATGAATTAATAGTGATGTCATTTAGGTTGACAAATGCCCCAGCAACATTTATGGATTTTATGAACTAGATATTCAAACCCTATTTGGATTCTTTTGTGATCGTATTCATTGATGTTATCTTGATCTACTCTTGCAGTCGAGATATCTTTGGATTGTGCTTCAGACGTTGATAGATAGTTAGTTATATGCTAAGTTTTCAAAATGTAAGTTTTGGTTAGACTCGGTTGCCTTTTTTGGCCATGTTGTATCGGCTAAGGGCATTAAAATGGATTCTAAGAAGATTGAGGCGGTTCAGAACTAGGTTTAGTGGGTTATTATCGCCGGTTCGTGGAGAGGTTTTCATCCATAATAGCCCAATTGACTAGATTGATCTAGAAGGATGCTCCATTCAGGTGGTCCGATGAGTTTGAGTTGAGTTTTCACAAGCTCAAGATTGCTTTGACTATGATGCTAGTGTTGGTGTTACCCATAGGTTTAGGATTCTACAGGGTGTATTGTGATGCATCACGTATTGGGCTCGGTGAAGTATTGATGTAGGATGGGAGGGTGATTACATACGTGTCGTAGCAATTGAAGGTTCATGAGAAGAATTACCTTGTCCATGACTTAGAGTTGGCAGCCATTATTCATGCACTGAATATTTGGAGGCACTATCTCAAATGCGTGTCATCTGAGGTGTTCACAAATTATCGGAGTCTACAGTACTTGTTCAAGCTAAAGGATCTCAACTTGAGGCAAAAGAGGTGGTTGGATCTATTGAAACACTATGATATTACCATTTTGTATCATCTCGGGAAGGCCAATATGGTGGTCGGTGCCTTAAGTAGAAAGGCTGTGAGTATGGGTAGCCTTGCATATATTCCGGTTGTTGAGAGACCACTTGCATCAGATGTTCAAGCCTTGGCCAATCAGTTCATGAGGTTAGATATTTTGGAGCCCAGTCGTGTTCTAGCTTGCATAGTCTCTCGGTCTTCTTTGTATGAGCGCATCAGAGAGCGTCAGTATGATAAACCTTATTTGCTTGTACTTAAGGACAAGGTGTGGCATGGTAGTGCCAAGTATGTTACTATCTGTGAATATATGGCCTTGCGGATGTAGGGTCGAATTTGTATGCCCAATGTGGCTGGGCTTCATAAGTTGATTCTTGAGGAGGCCCACAGTTTGCGGTATTCGGTTCATCCCGGTGCCACCAAGATGAATCTGGATTTGTGGTAGCATAGTTGGGAGAGAAGAATAAAGAAGGATATATTTTCATAAGTGACTCGATGCTTGAATTTCCAGCAAGTAAAGTACGATCATCAGAGGCTTGACGGTTTGCTTTAGAAGCTTGAGATTCCTAAGTGGAAAGTATTACCAAGGATTTTGTTGTTAGTCTACCCCAGACTTCGAAGAAATTCAACGCAGTATGGGTCATTGTGGAACCAATTCGGAACCCATTTCATTCCAGTGGAAGTTACGCACCTATTCTTCAGAGCGGTTGGCTAAGATCTATATCTGCAAGATCGTACATATTCATGGTGTGACTGTGTCCACCATTTTTGATCGGGGTACACATTTCACATCGCACTTTTGAAGGGTCGTACAGCGTGAGTTAGGAACACGGGTTGAGTTGAGTATAACATTCCACCCTCAAACGGACGGTCAATCCGAGCACACCATACAGATATTGAAGGATATGTTTCACGCTTACGTTATGGATTTTGGGGGTTCTTCAGATCAATTCTTGACTCTTGTGGACTTTTCCTACAATAACAACCAATCGAGTATCAGATGGCTCCCTATGAGGCATTATATGGGAGGTCGTGTCATTTGCCAGTTGGTTGTTTTGAGCCGGGAAAAGCTCGTTTATTGGGTACTGATTTGGTTCAGGATTCCTTGGAAAAAATCAAGATGATTTAGGATAGACTTCACATAGCTCAGTCTAGGCAGAAGAGTTACGCCCATTGGAGAGTATGTGATGTTGCATCCATGGTTGGAGAGAGGATATTGCTCTGGGTTTCACTTATGAAGGGTGTGATGAGGTTTGGAAAGAAGGTAAGTTGAGCCCTTCGTATGTCGGACCCTTTGAGATTCTTTAAAGAGTGGGTGAGGTGGCCTACAAGCTTGCATTGCCACCTAGTTTATCAGCAGTCCACCCGGTGTTCAAGTCTCCATGCTCCGGAAGTATCACGGTGATCCGTCCCATGTGTTAGATTCCAATTGGACACTAATTTGACTTATGAGGAGGAGCCGGTAGCTATTCTAGCATGTAGGTACGGAAGTTGAGGTCTAAGAGTTATCCTTCAGTTAGAGTATAGTGGATAGGTCAGTTGATCGAAGAAGCCATGTGGGAGTCCAAGTCTGCCATGCGGAATATATACCCACACTTTTCCACCAGTCCAGGTACCTTCCTATGTCCGTTCGAGGACGAAAGATTGTTTCAGAGGTGGAGAATGTGATGATCTGATAGGTCATGTTGAGTTTTAGCCTTTATTTTTGTGTTTCGAGACCTCGAATAGCTCCATTTAGCATTCCACGATTTGTGTGCACACCCTCGCATTTTTTTTTGAAAAATTTTATCTGAAAAATTGAAGAGAATGTGAAATTTAACCTTAAAAAATTTGAGTTGTCTACGGTCAATATTTTGTGTAAACGAAGCTGGATCTGTGTTTTGACGGTCCTAGTGGGTCTGTATTATGATTTGATACTTGTACGTATGCTCGGAGTTGAATTCGAAAGTCCCTTATTTAATTTAGTGTGGTTTGTTGAAAACTAGTAATTTGAAGGCTTAAATAATTTTTAAGTTTGACCGTAGGTTGACTTTGCTGGTACCGGATTCGAATTTTGATTCTGGAACTCGGAATAGGTTCATTTCACTATTTATGACTTGTCTGCAAAAAAATTTGCAAAATATAATTGATTTGACATAATTCGGACGTCCGGTTGTAAATTTGAAATTTCTTAAGTTTCTTTAAAAATTTCATACATTTTGATGTCCGAGTCGTAGTTCTAGGCGTTATTTTGGTGTTTTGATTGCGCGAGCGAGTTTGTATGATATTTTTACATTGGTGTGCATGTTGGGTGTGGAGCCCGAAGGGCTCGGGTGAGTTTTGGATAAGCTGCGGACCATTTCGGACTTCGAAGGAATGCTGGTTTTGCACTGTTTCTAATGTCTAGTGTGTTGTTCTACGCGATCACAAAGGGTAACTAGGGATTAGAGAGGTTTTCTTCTTTGCGAACACGGAGCATTAGAGGGTTCACCCCTCGCGAATGCAGCTCTTCACTCGCGAACACGATGGATAAGGATTCTGGGGGAAGGCTGGGACGGTGGTCAGACGGATAGACCATCGCGAACGTGAAGGCCAATTTTTCCATTGCACTTCGTGATCGCGTCATGCACTTTGCGATAGCGTCACGTCCATTGCGAATGCAAAGAAGACCAGACGCCCAGTCAATTAAATATCCCAAAGTCGGGATTTTCTTCATTTTTTACCATCTCCACATTTGACCTCGGTCAAGAGGCTATTTTGAAGAGGAATTTCATCCCACTTCATAGGTTAGTATATTTTAACTCATTTTCTTCCATTTCTATCAAGATCCATTGATTTTTGGCCTTTAATCTATGCTTGTTCATGGTAGAAATTAGGGATTTAGGTATAAATTGAGGATTTTGAGAAACTGAGAATTAGACCTCAATTTGAGGTTGCATTTTGAAACAAATCAAATAATATGACTCGAGGGTGAATGGATATTTGGGTTCTGGTCTGAATCTCGAATTTTGACCAAGCACGGTCGGGGTTGACTTTCATTGACTTTTTCCAAAATTATTAAAGATTGAATATTTTTCACTCGTGGGTAGTTTCTTAAGCTTATTTTGAATTATTTGAACTCTATTTGGTTTGACTCAATTGGTTTGGAGGCAAATTAATTTAGAGGAAAGGCCCTGGTTGAGCTTTGATTTTACTGCGGAGCAAGGAAAGTGTTGGGTCTATCCTTGATTTGAAGGAATTAGGAACCTTTGAAATATATATTATGTGAATTACGTATGTAAATGTAACGACCCGGCCAGTCGCTTTAAGAATTAACGCCCTGATCCCCTATTAACTGCATTCCCCGTGTTTGTTTCTACTATTGTGAGTTGCCGGGAGGATTTAGTTGGAGTTTAGGAGAGTTCTGTGACACTTAGTCCCTAAATGAGAGTTTAAGTTTTAGAATAGTCAGAGCAGTGTAAAGACTGCATTGGAATGGAATTTTGTTGGTTCCATTAACTATGTTGGGTGATTTCGGGTATATGAGCGTGTTCAGATTATATTTTGGAGGTCTGTAGCTTATTTAGGCTTGAAATGCCTAAAGTTGAATTTTTGAAGTCTCTGGTTCGATATAGAGATTTTGATCTAGGGGTTGGAATGGAATTCCGAGAGTTATAGTAGCTCTGTAGTGTTGAATGTGACATGTGGGCAAAATTTTAGGTCATTCGGACGAGGTTTGATAGACTTTTTGATCGAAAGCGAAAATTTGAAGTTTTGGAAATCCTTAGGCTTGGATTGGAGAGTGATTTGTGTTTTTAGCATTGTTTGAAGTGTTTTGAAGATTGGAATAAGTTCGTATTATGTTTTAGGATTTGTTAGTAGGTTTGGTTGAAGTCTCAGGGGCCTCGGGTGAGTTTCGGGTGCTTAACGGAAGTAGGATTGGACTTAGAAGAAATCTGAAGGTTTGCTGAAGTTTTTTCATAACTGAACCTGCAGTTAGGGGACCGCAGGTGCGTGATCGCAGAAGTGAATAAGGAGCCGCAGATGCGGCTATGTGCTTGGAAGCCAGTTTCTACAGGTGTGCCGCAGGTGCGGTAGTTTGAGTGCACCTGCGAGACCGCAGGTGCGGCCTAGGGAAATTAATGAAATCTAGCATATGCGCACCTGGGACTGCAGGTGCGGGTTCGCACGTGCGGAAATCCTGGGCTGGAACCTATATAAAGGTTCAGTCCCAATGTTCCCCACTTTCTTCACCATTTTCATCCGGATTTTTTAGCTTTTGGGAGTTTTTCTACAGAGGATTCAAGAGAGCTTCGAGGAGGTAATATTTTTGGAACCCAAACTCATTATTATTGTATTTTCTACTGACTTGGGCAAGGAATATAAGGGAAATAAGGGTTAAATTTGGGGGTTTAGGGTTTGAAAGTGGATATTTGAGGGGTTGTTTGTGGTCTGAATTTTATGTTTTTGGTATGTAGGAACTCGTGAGAGTGTGGGGATTTTGAATTTATAAATTTTACCCGATTCCGAGACGTGGGCCTGGGGGACTTTTTAGGCGATTTTCCTAATTTCGCATATTAGCTTCATATTAATTTGTCAAATTAGTTACTTGAAGTTATATTTACATTATGAAATTACTTTAAATAGATTTGGGCCATTCGGAGTCAGATACTCGTGGCAAAGACATGGTATTGAGTTGATTGAGCGGGTTCGAGAAAAGTGGCTTGACTAACCCTGCGTGAGGGAACTCCCCTTAGGATCTGATATTATTGATATATGAAATGCCTTGTACGTGAAGTGATGAGCGTGTACATGTGCTAATTGTTGAAAATCATGTTTTCATTAAGAACTATAACTGAGTTTTCTTTCCTGTTTTTGCTACCTGCAATTTAACCCTACTGATAGCCTAGGGAAGCATGTCTAATTGACTTAATTGCCTTACTTGCTCAAACTGATTTACTTCAATTCCGTGCAGCATGATAGGTTAGAAATACCGATTTACCTTGGTATGTAATTTGGACTAAATTGAATATTCTTCGTGTTGCTATTGTGTGTTTTCTTTGGGACTACGGGACGGTATCCCGGGAGATCCCCATGCATGTTTACTTTGAGACTAGGATTTGTATTGCGGGAGATCCCCCTGCATTTTTATAGTGGAACTACGGGACTGCACCCAGTAGATTCTCCTAGTACTGGGTATTTACATTTGGGACTACGGTTCGGGATTCCGGTAGATTCCCGCGCACTATGAGTTAGACTACGGGACGGTATCCCGGGAGATCCATTGGATATCTATATTTGGGACTACAGGACGGTATTCTAGGAGATCCCCGGTTGTTACTTCTGTGTGAGCTATATTTTCCTTCTGTGATTACTTGGTTTCTGTTACAGTTTTTATTACTCTTTTTACCTTGTATTACTTTAATATTATTTCTTTCCTTATATATATTTTTGTATATGACCGGTAGGTCCGTGACCTTCCTCGTCACTACTCGATCGAGATTAGGCTTGGCACTTACTGGGTACCGTTGTGGTTTACTCATGCTCTTTCCTGTACATATTTTTTGTGTGCAGATCCAGGTACTTCGACTCAACCCTACTACCCTTGAGGCGAGACGATTCTCTAGAAACTTTAAAGTATATCTGCCGCGTCCGCAGATCGAGGAATTCATTTCCATTCCCTCTTATAGTTTTAGACATTCTGGAGTTAGAACAGAATGTAGTATCCATAGCTTGTGATTCATGGGTTTTTAGGTTTTGGGAAGTTTTTCAGTTTTAGAGTTATATTTGTATATACCGAGCGGCATCTTAAACCTTCATTATGTTATTCGGTAGTTTTTATTAGTTTTATCTGTTATTTTTTCCTTTTTCCACAATTGTTAGGCTTACCTAGTCATAGAGACTGGGTGTCGTCACGATAGTTCACGGAGCGCGAACTGGGGTCATGACAGTAACGACATATATTCAAGGTGATGAGTGTATATACGTCGTCAATAATCATTGTTTCCATGTCTTCTCATATTTCACAAAATATATCGTTCCATGCCTTAATTATTACATGTTTTAATTGCTTTCTATGTCATAATTTGTTATTTATCATTAATTATTCTTGTATTGAATTGTTCGTCCCTTCTATGACTCTGTGATTAATTGTTATTTATCTTAATTATCTTACTTGCACACCTTCATTGTCACGTACTTGGCTTGTCTTGTTGCTTTTATATTATTTGTAGCATTCATTTGATCAGTATGTGGTTCCTTTATTGCTTTGTTTTCATATCCTTTGATTATAGAGATTCTTGTAAATTGAGCTATTGGATTGATTATGTTTATTGAAATTATTTGTGGATCAAGTTGCACGCCGCAACAGTTGTGATATGGTGGAATAAGGGAGGATTATGACATTGATTCAAATGATATGGTGGGATCGGGTTGTGCGTTGCAATGGTTGTATACGTAATACTTGATATTTATAAATAATGATATGGTGTAATAAGGGAGGATTATGACATTGATTATGATGATATGGTAGTATCGGGTTACGCATCGCAACGAATTGTATACGTAATTCTTGATATTTATAAATGATGCTAAGGTAAAATAAGGGAGGATTGTGTGTGTATTCTTGTATGGTGGGATCAGATTGCGCACCGCAACGGATTGTGTGTGTTGTCCTCCTTGTTATTATTGTGTTGGATTTTAGATTCTATATGAAATTGTGAGATATGTTGTTCTGGGTTCTCTGATTGTGTGGAGTTCAATTTCAAAAGTTAACTTCTTTACTTCCATTTTCTATTTTCCTTCCCTATTGTTATTATTATTATCGCGTACAGGTTATTAAAAGTGACGTGGCTTAGTCTCGTCACTACGTCGTTGAGGTTAAGCTCGGCATTTACAGATTACATAAGGACGGTTGTACTCATACTACACTATGCACTTCTTGTGCATATTTCGGAGTGATTCCTAACAGCGTTCAGTAGATTTTTTCGGATCTAGTGCTTGACGGACACTTGAGGTATAATTGCACAGCATTTGCAGCCCTGAAGTCCCCTTGTACATCACCTTAGCTGTTTATTTTCGATTCAGACAGTTATGTTTTTATTCATACTATTATATGTAGTACTCTAGACGCTCATGTATTCGTGACACCAGTTCATCGATTGTATATGGATATCATCATTTATTAGTTTATTTACTCTATTTCAGTTTATTCAGCTTATTGTTTTTCATTTGAACTGAATTGTTAAAGTGGTTAGTAACTATATCTAATGTCGGCTTGCCTAGCAAGTGAAACGATAGGTGTCATCACGGTCCCGAGTGTGGTAATTCTGGGTTGTGATAGCTTCGATAAATCTACTCTCCAGGAAACGATGGGATTATTTGTGCACGAGTAAATTCGGAGGCAAAGTTTTTCCCGATTCCCCGATGAAGGAACGAAAGGTAAGCACAAATAAAAGTAATTATAATCAAGGCCAGGAGCCCCTCGTATTGAGATCTGGGAGGATTAAACGATGTATCTGAGATTGGACATGATAAAATGACGAACCCGAGCCAAGTATAGCTTCTGGACCTCAGAGGACGCGGTGAACAATTATGCATGACGTGCAGGAGGCCGTAAATATTTGCCCTCAACCGGATATTACAGCGTGAATCATGTTCAGTATCAATTATAGATCAACATTTACCCAAAAAAAAAAGATTTTTACCTTTTTTAGACTTATACTAGGACTGAAAGTCCCCTACTTTATAAAGGGGAGGTTTTTTTTAATTGTGACACGTCAATCAAAGCAATAAAAGTTTACTTTTGTCTTCTAGTTACCGTTCAAGGCATTATTTATTTGTTCTTTCGCGACTGAGCTTGAATCGAATATCCAATCGAGAACGAATTCTGGTATTCAATCAAAGATCAGGCATGGTCATTACATTGTAATTGGTTTGACCATTTATTTTGTCTTCAATTCATTTACTTGTTCTTAATTATTTGTATTGGATTAAACCACGTACAAACTTAACTGTTACTCATTTTTGGGGTAAACATTATAAAACATCACCTACATTTATCTTCTATTTTTTAAGAACATACGTAATAAGTTAGATGAGTAGTCTAAGTAAGCAAACACGCAAGAGTCCTATATTACTTTCCTCTAGCTACGTCAGCTTTTGTTGTATAATTCCACTTAATCAATGTATATTCACTTTTTGGGTGCAATGAAGTCTTTTCTTATTAATAATTCTCTGCATATTTGAAGTGTTGCATTTGCAGTTCAGATATAATTGTGACCCAATGAAATGATCAATTGGTGGAAGTGACTAATAGAAAATTTACTTCGCCTCAGGCCCTCACATCCCGTTCTCAAGCAAACCAAAAAATTAAGGAAAAAATAAAACATATACTTTGGTATGACAATGCACAATAAGCACAGATACGGAATACATGTACATAATGTGAGGGTATATGGTGCGGTGAGAAATTAACATGAACTTAATTAAGCTAAGGTTCATCCGACAAAGACATAATAAATTGCAAGAGTTGTGTCATAGAGATAGGATAAGAGCTGACCAGTTGAAAGAAAATGTCCAATGTTTTAAAAGTGGTGGACATGCATGGGCGAAGCCACCTAGAGCAAAAGGTGGTCAACTGACCACCCTTCGCCGAAATATTACGAAAAATTGCATTGCATATATAAGTAAAAATATTTTTGGCTTCTCCACCGTGGACATGATTATGTTCTGATGTTAAAAATAAACTTATAGAGGAACTCTTGTCCCGTTTGAGCAAATAGTGAAAGAGAAATTTGGGTCACGCTTCATACTTTCCCTAGATTTGAGAATCTAATATAATAGGAATTTCTCATTAGACGTTCCAAATTTAAACCAAACGAGTTTGAGTTCTCACTAATTTGGTACATTTGACAACTAAAATAAAACCATAGCACTTAAACCGGGTGATATGTTATTCAAAAAAAATCATCTTAGTTTAATATTGGAATGGACAATTAAAAATTTGGGGAAATTAATCGAATGAGTTAGATACACAATTTCATAAGAGTGTTATTGCATATAAAGTTACAGAAAAGAAACACAGAAAATAGTACATGCAAACCACTTCGATACTGCACAATAGGAAGGGTACATTAGATACAAAACCTAGAAAGAATCATCACTAGGAAGAGGAACATGAGTTCTAACAATGAAAAAGTTTTCACAGATAAAGCCAGCAAGCCCACCACCAATCAAAGGCCCAACCCAGTAAACCCAGTGGTCAGTCCAGATTCCACTAACAAAAGCAGGCCCAAATGATCTTGCTGGGTTCATTGAAGCTCCTGAAAAAGGCCCTCCAGCCATAATGTTGGCCCCAACCACAAGCCCAGTTAGAAGTGGGCCCATCCCTTCAAGAATTCCCTTTTTGGGGTCCACAATGGTAGTATAGACAGTGAACAATAGGGAAAATGTCAAAATCACCTCCATAATTATCCCTTGACCATAGCTCACTCCATTTGCTAGTGTGTGAACTGGTGTTTCCTGCAAAAATACAAACATGAAAGATCAACATACAACAACACCATATTAATTCCATCCCTCGTATGACTATTTTGAGTGATTGTTGTTTCAGTAAATAATTAAGTATTGAACCAAGTGCACCATAACTTTTTTTAAATATAGGCACAAATACATAATGTTAGACCAATTCTAAGAAAATGTACATAAAATACTTAGTTCGACAGAGGGACCATGGGTTCATGTGCCCCGTAATTTCGGCTATACATCCACCCCTGATTGTTGTTATTAGGCTTGAATTAAACAAGCAGAGAAGGATCTTATGCCACCGATAACCTGTCTGTCTATATGCCACCGGTAAGTGGACTATCTATGTAGTATCTAGTACTAGGACGAGTAGATTAGAGGACACAAGATTTTGCTTTTTATTATTGGTTCTTGCCGAGAAGGTAGTAGTAGTAGGATTACTAACCAATCCAGCAGTGAGGTAATTGAGCAAAGCACAAGCAGCAACAGAAGCCAATAATTGGTCAATCCAGTAAAGGATTGATCTGAAGACAGTGATATGACCACCCATACAAAGACCAAGCGTGACAGCGGGGTTGAGGTTCCCACCAGAGATTCGGAAGCCAGCAGAGATTGTCACTGCCACCACCAATGCATGTGCCATCGCCACAAAAAATAAGCTCACCAATGGATCTCCATTTAGCTTATCTGTTTTCAATATTCAATAATCAAACTCATTGCTTCACTTTCAATATATCATAAGCTCTTTGTATTTAAATCA
This sequence comes from Nicotiana glauca, assembly GCA_026770625.1. Taxonomy (NCBI): domain Eukaryota; kingdom Viridiplantae; phylum Streptophyta; class Magnoliopsida; order Solanales; family Solanaceae; genus Nicotiana; species Nicotiana glauca. The sequence continues at coordinate 28,318 of MU716235.1, forward strand.
ACCATTCCATATATCATACGTTGGTTCATTTTATTATATGAGGATTTAGGAACATAGGTTATCAAAATGATTTACGAAACCCACTAAAGTACGGAATTCAGCTAAATTAACGGCAAATAACACATAAACAAAAAAGTTTAAAATGCATACATAAGATAAGATCACACTCATTCTGAATTTTAGATCATGGATTATTCTCTCTGCTCAATACTACTATACTTTTTTATTTATTTAAGGAAGCTGGCATCTATGAAGTACATGGAATAACCCAAGTGACAAAAATAAAATACAATCAAAATAATCGATCAAATCTTATACGAACCATTATGCCATTTCTTAAAAGACAAGTAGTATATAACAAAAAAGTGAACTACAGTATGCAATTAGATCTCCAATTTAAGTAACCAAGTTCAGTCACACTCAAACTCTCGTTATCACTTGTAATAATGGAAGGGGAAAAAAGACTCATAATTGATGCAACTTACTGGCAGCCATGGCAGATCCAACACCAGCAAAAACAAAAAGAAAAGTGCAAATAAACTCAACAATAAGTGCTTGGATGCAGTCAGGCTGAATAGCCTCACGGCCACTTCCAACAGCAATCTTCGCCATTGGCCTTCTCTGATCAAATTAACACTGACAAATGGGCTGGCAAATGAAAGGATAAAAACTATAAAGAAACGAACAATGGCTGTGGTTTATTTTGGCTTTAAAATGGAGGACCACGTACAGGTATTTATACAATTGTGACATCAAATGCCATGCTGGTAAGGCAGACTTATGGTCTGGAAATTAGGGGTAAAAACGATATTCTAATAACAACAACGACATCAGTAAAATTAAATTTCACCAGTGGGGTCCGGGATATTCTAATAACGAAATTACAAATTAATTAGTCTCTTAATTAAAAAGAAGAAAAGACAAAAAAAAACAAAAACAAATGTAGAGTTGGCCTGTTTGTAATTTGTAAAGTGCAACAAAGAAATAAATTAGAGCAAATTTTTGCATGATTTATTTTTGATTGCTGAACGATCATAAGATCAGAAAAACGTATAGTACTGTAGCATACATATGAATGTAGGAAGGGTAAACCGTTAATTTGATCTTAGTAATAAATGAAAAAGGAAAACTATAATTATGTTGAAGCTACTTCCATTAGTAATTCTCATAAAAAGTACACTAAAGAAGCAAAAACTACACGCCATTCTCAAATTTACTTGTTTTGTGTTTTGATTTCTCTCAAGCTTATAGAATGGAAATATCAGATTTCTGGAAAAAATATTTACATCATTTAAGACTTTATAAATATAAAAAAAATTGCGTATATTATGTCTAAATTTTGCAAGCTCTCTCACTAAATTAAAATTTTATTTCTCAGTAAAAGAAATAAATTAAAGCGTCCACAGACGTGCGTCACATTTCTTGATTGGGAAGCATGAGGTCCATTTGGTGCACATTCATTTCTCCTCCACTAAAGACATTTACAATTTATCATATTAACAAGAGATAAAGCTAGTCAACAATTATGGGAATCTCTATCACAATAAAAAAATAAATAATTGAAATTGTAATCCAACGATGAACCTTTCAAGAAAAGTGCATTATTCTCGTGGCCAATGATAGTAAAATGGCCGTATATAACAGCAATAGATGCCAAAAATTAGAGGAATTTTCATAAAGCATTATAATTTAGAGCCTAGTAACTATAATTTTCCTAATTACCCTTCATAGCTGCTATTCAATTGTCATTAATTTGTATTAATTTGTATCACTTGTATTCAAACGTGCAATGAATAAAATATGTATCAAATGTAACCAATGTGAAGTACAAGGGTATATACAATAGATTGAACTCTCTCTAAAAGTTTTGCTCTCCCTTCTCTCTAAATGACAAACTCCAAAGCAGACCACACCCATCCACCTGAACCACCTGACCAAACAATTGAGACGTCGACAACTCAGCTACCTCCCCCTCCCCCTAAAACTCCCTCTGACCAGGTAACAGATACCCCAACGGCTAATAACCCCAAGGCCACTGTCGGAACCACCACCGGAAACAGAGCTACAGTCACAAAACCACCAGAAAACACCCAACATAACTCTTTTGATACCAACCAAACACCCAATTTCGATGCTAACACCACCCAGAATCACACCCAGATTACCAACCTTTCTGCTTACCCAAAAATCTCTACCAATTTCGATCATCCCCAACCCAAAATCAGCCACATAAACGACCTTACTGAAGGAGCTCAACAAATCACGCAAACACAAAATAGCAAACAAATACCCAACCCCATTCTCCCTAAACAACAATCTGAAGGATTTCAAGGGAGTACTTCTACCAAAAGTAAACAATTGATTTCTAAACCAACTTTTGCGGCTACTGTCCAAACCAACCTCAAATCTGCTGATAATGAAATCATGGTTGAGATTCAACATGGCACACATCTTGGTAAACCGGCGATTTTCTTCAAGGCTGAGGATTACTTTGTCAATTTAGCAAAAGATTGCAGATTCACCATCATTGGTAAGTTCTATCGAGGTAAACCAGCCATAGAGGATATTAGAAAAACTTTCATCAGGCAATTCCAACTCTCTGCCTCGGTCAAGATAGTATATTTCGACCATAAGCATGTTTACCTCGATTTTGCTAATGAAGTTTATTACAATCGCGTCTTTGCTAAAGATTATATAGACATTGGCGATTCCCCTATGAAAATTCTCAAGTAGACTCCGGATTTCAAACCAGAGGAGGAAACGACCATTGCTCCTGTTTGGATCCTAATTCACCAACTTCCCTGGCACCTATTTAAATGGAATATTGTTTCTAGGCTAGTGCAAGATGTTGGTGTGGCAGTGGCTCCGGACATGGCAACCTATTTTAAATCTAGAGGCAATGCTGCAAAGGTTAAAGTCGAGATTGATCTTTTAAAACCTAGACTCGATCAAATATGGCTAGGCTATAAAAGATTAGATGGAACTGACGATGGAAAGTGGCTTGACATTGAATATGAAAAGGTTCCAAGCTATTGTGTCTATTGCAAAATGCAAGGTCACTATGAGAGCCAATGCAGAAACAAGATTCGAGATGAAAGAATAAAATCTCAAAAGGAAGCTCAACTCAACAAGGAAAAGGAACAAAAAAGTGACAAGCCAAAAGAAGATGATTTTCAAACGATTTCTAAGAAGAAGAGTGCCAAAGTGAGATTTCAGAACAATAGTCATATGGAGATGGCCAACAAACCTAATGATCATAACCAGGAAGACCAAAGATCGAATGGAATGCAAAGCCAGAATCATCAATCTGTGAACCAAGTTGTGAGAGATAAGGCAAAAAGTGGAATTCTTATCAATGAACCTAACGAGATGTAGAAACCTCCCATGAAGGAACATCTTCCGGGTAAAGGAAAAAACAAGATAGACGAAGAAAACACACAGAACATCATACAGAGGAGTGAGCAAATTACTAAAAAGAAGAAGAGGGTCAGAGTTAAAAAGAATAACCAAATCATCAGTAGCAATGAAACCCAACTCCAAAACACAACCTTGGAGAAAGGCCAACCAAGCAGTAAGAAAACGGATACAACAACCAAACCATCGAAGCAGAATACTAGCAATAAAGAAGACAACAACAACTCCATCGACAATGATCAAAATAGCAGACACTCTTTCCAGGAGAATATTACCAAGGATGAAAACAACACCAATCTCATTGAGGTGGAAAGCAACAACAGAAGTAGAGCAGACCAAAACAACAACAAAAACAACCATGTAATTGATCCAGGAGATGCCCATAACACTTATCTTAAACTTATCAGTGGTACCAGCTTAGAAGAGGATAATGAGAGTGAAAACATGTAAATCTCCAATAACACTCAAATGGCAGAATCATCTTTTGAGGATGATGGGGAAGAGGATAGCGAAGAAGATGGTGACTATGAGGATGATATGAGCACTGAGGAATCAGATGATTTTGAAAGTGTTGACAGTGAAAGCTTCCAGAATGAGGACCAACCTATGAACCATACAACTGATGATCATGCGGCACATCTAATTGAAACTTTCAATTCCAATGCCTTAGTGGAGATAAATATAAGCTCTGAAATTGATAAGATTGTTGAAAGAGCTCACCTATCACCTAGAGGTAGAGGAAGAGGCAGAAATAACATCAAGATGGGCAACCATAAATCAAGAGGAAGAGGGGAAAGATTCACCTATCAACAGGAAAAAAACTTTTCCAACTGATTTATGATGTTTAAATCCTTATATTGGAATATTAGAAGCATCAGCTCTAGTGGTGCTCTTGATAGACTAAAACAAATTATCCGGCTCCAAAATCTCCCTTCCATTGCTATTAGTGAACCTTTTTACAAGGTAGATCATCTTGATAAGTTCAGATCTATGCTAGGCTATGATAAGGCTCATGCCAATGTCAATAGTCAAATATGGACCTTCTGGAATAATGAGCTGAATTATAATGTGGTGGACGATTCAGATCAACAGGTTACTTGTATCATGGAATGGATGGGAACAAACATCCTTGTTATTTGTGTTTATGCAAAATGTGATGCTGTTTTGAGAGAACATCTCTGGAATAACCTAAGGGATATCTCACAAAATTATAAACTCCCTTGGTACATTGCAGGAGATTTCAATTGTATTATTGATCCAAGTGAGAAACAGGGTGGCAACCTTCACAGAGTGTCCAAAAGCATGCCTATGATACAATTTATCATTGATTGTGATCTTATTAACCCAGGCTTCTCAGGCTCTCAATTTACCTGGTGCAATGGATGGTCTCCTAACAGAAGAGTCTGGAAAAGGCTAGATAGGGTGTTGGTTAACCAAGAATGGATGAATATCTATGACTCTACTAATGTCAATCACTTGGTTAGAACTTGCTCTGATTACTCACCCCTCCTCACTATAGCTAAGAATACATCACAGCCTATCAGCAAATACTTTAGATTCTTAGATTTCTGGACTAACGAAAATGGTTTCAAAGAGGTGGTGAAACAGGCCTGGGATATAGAGGTTCATGGTTCCCATATGTGGAAATTCCACTTGAAACTAAAAAATACATGCAGATGCCTTTCCCATTGGTCCAAGACATCTATTGGTAATATTTTTGACAATGTCAAGGAGCTGGAAAAGAAGATGGAGGATCTTGAACAAAATTCCATTACTAACAACATTGCTATCAACAGGGCTGAGCTCAACCGCATAAAATTGAGATATCCCTTAGGTTATTCCAGAGATGTTCTCTCAAAACATCTCTGGAATATCCCTTGATCCTAGATTTTATAAAATTGAAGAATCTATTTAGAAGCAAAAATCTAGGATCAAGTGGTTTGTGGAGGGGAAAGTGAACACTAAATTTTTCCACTCCATTGTCAAAGGTAGAAGAAAGAGGTTAGCCCTTAAAAAGATCATGCTAAGTGATAGCACCTGGATTGAAGGAGATGAGCGGATTGCAAATGAAGCTATATCCTTTTTTCAAAAGCAATTCACTAGAGAGCATATGGAATCCAATTTTTCTATCCTTAATTGTATTCCTAAAATTATCAATGAAATGGATAATGATGGCCTTACAGCCATACCTTCTATGGAGGAGCTGAAAGATGTCGTTCTTTCCATGAGCCCATCTGGGGCACCTGGACCGGATGGTCTCTCTGAAAAATTTTATCATTATTGTTGGGATATTATTAAGGATGATCTTTTACTAATGATCAATGATTTTTTTGCAGGTAACCAAATTCCAAAGGCCATGACCCACACATGCCTAATCCTCATCCCTAAAGTGGATAATCCTCAAGCTTTCAATGAACTAAGTCCTATCAGCCTTGGCAATTTCTCATGCAAAATCATATCAAGTCTTTTGAACCGGAGATTAAACCCCCTGATGGACAAACTTATTTCTCCTTACCAAACAGTCTTTATCAAAGGAAGATCCATAACTGAAAATATCATGATAACTCAGGATATGGTCCATAATATTACAAAACCCTCCACCAATGGGAATGTAGTGTTAAAAGTGGACATGGCTAAAGCATATGATCGAGTCTCATGTGAATATCTTTGCAATATTATGAGGCATTTTGGTTTTAGTGAATCTTGGATTGATATGATTTGGAGACTTATGTCTAATATTTGGTACTTTGTAAACATCAATGGGAATAGATAGGGGTTTTTCAATTCCTCTAGGGGATTAAGACAAGGGGATCCTTTATCGCCCTCTCTTTTTCTTATTGGGGCTGAACTCTTTTCAAAATTAATGGAGTCTTTAAATAATCATGATTTTATCCCTTTCTCTATAGATAATCAGGGGCCTGTTATATCTCATTTATGCTATGCTGATGACACAATTTTATTTTCTTCAGCTGATCCTGAGTCCTTGAAGATCATGATGGAAAAGATGGAGACTTATGAGAAAATCTCAGGGCAATTAGTGAACAAATCCAAATCTGATTTTTATGTCAACTTCCGAGATGACGATATAAGAATCAACCGAATCAAGCAGATCACTGGATACAATCAATGCCACTTTCCAATGCAATATCTTGGATGTCCTATCTATATAGGAAGGAAAAAAGTTGTTTATTTTAACAACATGGTGGCTAGCATAGCCAAAAGGCTCCAAGGATGGCAAGGTAAATTTCTAACCTATGGTGGCAAAACTATTCTTATTAAATCTGTTTTGCAGGCCATTCCTCTTCATACTCTATCAGTGTTACATCCTCCCAAGGCAACTTTCTCCCAGATTGACAAAATCACCTCTAACTTCTTTTGGGGAACGGATGGCAACAAAAATAATAAGCACTGGATTGCTTGGAAAGACATGTGCTTCCCAGTCGAGGAAGGGTGAGTTGGTTTCAGATCTCTTAAAGACACATGTGATGCATTTTTGGCTAAGATTTGGTGGAAATTTAGACCTAAAAAATCCCTTATCAAAGATTTTCTCGAGGCTAAATATTGTAAAAGGTTTCATCCTGTTGCAAGGAAAAAAGCTCAAAACCAATCTCATTCTTGGAAAAGAATGATGGACATCAAAGAAAAAGTGGAACCTTATATCTCATGGAAGCTTGGAAGAGGGGAGATCTCCTTCTGGTGGGATTCTTGGACAGAACTTGGGCCCTTGGCTCACCTGGCGATTAACACCAACACTCCTAAAAGAACTTTGGTAAGGGAGTTCTACCATCAAAACACTTGGAATCAAAGTAAATTGAGGAGAATTCTCCTCGTGCATGTGGTCAACTATATCAAGGACATCACCTTCAATATTGATAGCGAAGATAGACCCATATGGACCCCGGATCATTCAGGGGACTTCTCTTGCAAATCTGCATGGAACACTTTGAGATCAAAGAAAGGGACTACTCTTACAGGTATGACTATTTGGCATAAGAAGCTTCCTTTTAAAAAAAAATTTTTATGCTGAGAGCGTTAATGGATAAAGTAGCTACAGATGTTTCTATTAAAATATTTGGGGTGAATATTGCTTCTATATGTAACTGCTGCCCCAATAATCATTATGAGGAATCTACTAACCACCTGCTCAGTGAAAGTCATATTGCCAATCTAGTCTGGTCTTTCTTTTGTAACTCCTGTGGCATCAGAATGGTCCAAGACAAGGTAAGACACAGAATTATGAGATGGTGGTTGACTAAGTCTAAAAACGAAGTTTAGAAGACAGTTCTTCAGTGCATGCCCTCAATCATTTGCTGGCAAATTTGGAAGAACAGATGCTCTGCTAGGTTTGATGAAAAGCGAATGTCCCATCATTTCATCATCCAACAAGTGATCAAAATGACAAATATGCTCATTCAGACGAGGTTCCGAGATCTTCAACTCCATCAACTATGGCAGGACACGTACAGTAGAATTGAGAAGCTATCCCCGGCTATTCAGTGTCAGATTGTTCATTGGCAAAAACCTCCAGTGGGATGGGTTAAACTTAATGTCGATGGCTATAGCAAAGGTAACCCCAGATCGGCAGGTGGTGGTGGTCTTATCAGAGATCACCATGGTGTTTTAATTGTTGCTTTTGCAGAATTCTATGGAGAATGTACTTGTAATATTGCGGAAGCTAAATCCATGAAGCAAGGCATCTCAATGTGCATTTCAAAGGGCTTTCAAATGTTATAGTTGAATCGGACTCAATGATTCTCCTCAACTTGATTAGAAGGATAAGGAAGCCACCATGGAGATTCAAAGATACTATTGATCAAATACACAACATGACCAAGGATGCTAACTTTCTTTTTTGTCACACCTTGAGAGAAGGAAACAACTCTGCTGACAAGCTTGCTAAGGGTATATACAATGGATACAACTTGCATATATATATATATATAGAAATACAGAAAAATGAAGTGTTATTATTGAGAGTCAAACTCAAGACCTTTGCTAACTAAAGATGCACTCTAACCAGCTAAGTTACAAGAGCTTGTTGCTCTCTTGTTTCAGTTCAAAACAATTCATATCTTATTTCATAGATTTGCTATTAGATTCAAATATAGCTATGAATGATAAATTTGTTGAAAGTATTGCTATGAATAGTTAATACAGTGTAAATGTTTAATGTATCGCGTAATTTTTCTCAAAAATTACTCCATCAATTTGATCCTTAAAGTATCATAGAAAGTTACTAAATAATTTTTTTGTAACAAAAAAATCATTCGATTTATCTAGGTATCATAGAAAATGTTTCTTTTATTCCTCCTAATGACTTCTTTGATACTTTAGGAAAATTAAATTATTTTAATATACTTATATTAAAATTAAATAAATACAAAATTAGTTTAATTACTTCCCCTTTAAATATAGTGACAAGATTCCGACCAATTAAAAACAGACAACCACATATATAGTTGGATTTGAATTCTTTATGAAGCTTTAGTTCAATCATAGATGCCCCCTGCTCCTTTTATCCCACCTTAGCAAAAGCTGATCACCAAAATTGGCATATACTAATAAGTATGTTTGGTTAGTGTGTCATTTGGTGTCGTCTTCTTCATTTCCTTTTTTTTTTTCTCTATCACTTTTCTTGTTTTTATTCAATTTTGTCATTTAAATAGGCCTAGCTAAGTTATCAATTGAAAGCATATGCTTCCATTGACTTTGCAATGCCAATAGCAAACTCTCCTTTTAATAAAGTTAGATTCCATGAATCTGCAAGTGAGAGACATTTACTAGAATCCAATAGCTGTATAGTTTTGTGCAAACTAAACATCATCCCTACTTTTTATTTTTATTTTTGAAACGATAATAAAAAAAATTAAATAAATTAGGAGGCCAAGTTTGGGTAAATGTCGTCATAATAGCATCTTGTTTAGTTCGGCAAATTCCTGATCTGTCTTCTTCTTACTGCGTCCAAGTAAAAATGTTTTTGCCAGTTTATAAAATATACAATAATACAAGTATCCGTTTTAATTTTTAAGAGATTGAACTTTAAGTAGAGGAAAAAAAAGGACCATAATAAATGTAGATCTTTAATTTCTTCACATAATCAGGCGGCAACAAGAGAAATATGTCCTAAAATTGGACATTGTATCATCATATCCAGTTAAAGATTTGAGGAAAATAACTCCATAGCATATTCCGTTTTAATTTCTTCCATATTCTCCTATTCATCTACAGTTGGACTCCAAAAAAGTAATGATTTCCACTTTCTTACTTTTCTGGTAGTATCTATCTCTTTGCCCCTTCTTGAGTGAATAAAGACCATAAATGAAGAAAAGATTGGTTACTATAGCCTTACAGCTCCAAACAATGATTGCTTATTTGAACAAACACGAGAACTCTAGGAAATACGTGACAAACATAGAATTATTCCAAAGGGTTAAACACAAAGGGCGCTTTATGTAATACCAGAATTTAAAGTTTATAGTTTTGAACTTACCATTAAATTTGTAGATCATCAGCAATAGTTATATTGGATCCGTCGAACCCATACCTAATATTCTATCTCCGTCTCTACTTGTTAATTATAATTTTGATGTGCACCATTTGACCAATAACTATGGTTCTACATTATTTTAAAGACTCATCACTACTTAGCCATGTGATGTTTGGCATAGGGATTTTCTTTTATAATTTCAATAGCCTTCACATAGCGCCGTAGAAATGGAAGTAATGAATTTGCATCCATGCGGAAAGTAGCTGGACTTTCTTAATTTCTCTATTTCTATCTTATTCTGTCAGAAGAGTAGATACTTAATCATTTGATGCATATTCCTTGAGAAGGAAAGAGAGAATTCTTATACTTAAATAATGTATATTATTTAAACAAAAAATGATTAAAAATATTTTAAAATGTACAGAAATAGAATGAAGGGGCATGTAACTGTCACGACCCAAAATCTACCATGGTCGTGATGGCGACTATCGTGTTACAAAGCAAGCCTATTCCTAAAATATTACTACTAAATCGATAATAAGAATTTAATAAAACATTTTCAACATTTGAATTTCTCATAAACTAAATCAACTCCAAATATAATTAATATAAAATACGGAAACGAGTCCCAAACATCGGGGTGTCACTAAGTCATGAGCGTCTAAAACTATGAACTAAGAAATATAAACTGTCTAACCGTCCAAAATAAGAAATGACAAAAGGAGTAACAAGGCCCTGCGGACGCTAGCAGCTACCTTGCTGTCTCCAAAGATAGACGGTCTGAACTCAACGATCGCGCTCTAACTCACCTGGACCTGCACATATAGTGCAGGGTGTAGTATGAGTACAACCACCTCAGTAGCAACAGAAATAACTAAGGAACTGAGTAGTAGTGACGAGCTGAGCATAATAGTCCAATTATTTATTTTCACAATTTACGATAAACATGAATAAACAGTTAAATTTCCATAACTCAGTAAATACCACAAAGAAATTAATAGGTAAGTGCAGTAACAACAAAAGTAAATGCACCCTCACAACAATGTCACTCCATCACTCAACACTCGCACTCAACACTCCACACTCAACACTCAATATTCTGCGCTCACTGGGGGTGTGTACAGACTCCGAAGGGGCTCCCAAAGCCCAAGCGCTAAGCACGGACAACTCACGTGCCATCGTATCAATACTTGGATCCGCACGGTCAACTCACGTGCTACGCAGACAACTCACGCGCTATGGTATCAATACCTGGACCCGCACGGTCAACTCACGTGCTACGCGGACAACTCACGCGCTATGATATTAATATCCTCGCAACCAGGCCATCGGCCTCACTCAATCATGTACCTCACTAGCTTCACCATCGTCAACAATTAAGGGAACACATCCCACATCAAGTATCACAGCATATTAGCAAATAATAGAGACTGAGGTAAACAAGTATAATAATTTCTATGACTGAGTACAAATAATGTGAGCGTGAATAAATTAAGCTTAAGCATGATCTCTAACATGGAAGAAAACAAGTTCAACAACAAGTAAACACATAACTACAGATAATAGCTATTAGGCCTCGCAGCCTCACGGGATGGACCAAGTCTCAATCCCTCGCAGTGCACACCCACACGCCCGTCACCTAGCGTGGGTATCACCACCAAACAATCACATGATATTAATTTCTCCGGGTTTATACCCTCAAAGCCAGAGTTAAAACTGTTACTTACCTCAACAGCGTAAAATCCTACTCGGGGATGCCGTCATCTTTGGACTCGATCTCCGAAAGCTCCAAATCTTACGTTGAAAATCAACAACTTTAGCCTCAATTTTATAGATAACATTGACTAATATTTGAAAGTGTCTATCAATTCATGTGTATAAGACACCGTTAAACGAAGCTCAAATCTGGACAATTACTATCCCTCTCACTGTTGCTCTCCAAAAACAGAAGTCAGGTTTAAGAAATTGGAATTCAAATCAGCGATGTTTCTAACACCAAGAAACT
>MU716235.1:40364-57488 GCA_026770625.1 Nicotiana glauca
TATAATTGATTTCCTCTGTATGCAATATTCTAATAGTAAGATCCCAAAAGTTACAATATTTAACTGATTTTGTCCATATTGAATGGTAAAATTTCTTTTATTAAATTATTTATTCTTTCCTAAGGCCTCATGAGTATTCTGTCATGCTCAACTATTGCACATTCAATTCTTAATACTACCATACAATAAAATAAACAATTCTTTCCTTACCAAGTTCAAGCCATATATTTATTGGGATAAAATATATAATGTACCTGAGTACTAAACTTTGAATTGAAGAAATATCAACTTCTTGCTCTCGATTCTCGTTAACGTCCACTCCACCAAAGACCCGTCTGTTGCCTCTTCCTTACAATTGTAATTGAGGCGTAAAAGCTAATGCCCTAAAACTTTATTACTGATTCTTTAGTCTAAGTCACATTACTTGGGCCATTAGGAAAAACAATACAGCCCTAGCCCATTCTTTCAATATTACTTATTTTCCTATTTATTTTATTATCTATTAACACATGTAATGATAAATTAGGACACTAACTATTTATCTAGCACATTATCTTATATATTATAATAGATTATTTTCTACTAGCCTAGTAGTTTTTGGCCCACGTTTCACAAATGACACTACGAACCCACTCCAGCTTTCGAAATTTCATTCCGACCCCGGCACCTAATTTTTCCTTTGCCAACCAAAATCGCTAAATTTCTAACTTCCGCCAATTCAAGCCTAATTCTATCACGAACCTTCAAATTATATTTCGGACACGCTCCTAAATCTAAGATCACCCAAAGAAGCTGACCGACTCATAAAAATCCAAATCTGAATTCGGTTACTCATAAGTCAACTTCAGGTTGACTTTTCTAACTTAGTTTTCTGACTAAGAGACTAAGTTTTCATTTCACTTCAAAATTACTCTGGACCCAAATCTACCAATTCGATACAACTCATCATAGCTTAACAACACATAAAAGAAATAGAAATGAGAGAAACGAAGCTACAACTCTTAGAACGACTAACCGGGTCGTTACAGTAACAGTAAAGTTTTAAGAAATATTTTGAAGACGTATGTTGTGCCTCGCATGACGATAAACGACTTTATGAATTTTCTTCTTACAATGTTGGCTGATCCTTACATAGTTAAAATATAATATCATACTAAGTAATTAAAAACAACACGCTGGCTAATTCGATAAAATGTATATAAGTAAAACTATTACAAGTAAATATTACCTATTTATACTGTAAAAATAGCACGGCATTGCCAGTTTTCGGATCAGTCAATCAAAAATAGTCGACGTTATCAAGTCAATAAAAAATAGCCATCGGTTTGCTGCAATAGAGACCGGTCCAGCATAATATACTCGAGTTCGGTGCACTTGTCTTGTGTATGAACTCCAGCATATTATGCTGAATCGGTATACTTTGCTGGCTCCAGTATAATATACTGGAGACGGCAGCATTAGTGCTCCAAACTCCAGTATATTATACTGGACCAATATACTTGCTGGAACTCCAGTATATTATGCTGGAGTTCCAGCATAAGTATACTTGAACTCCAGTATATTATACTGGACCAATATACTTGCTGGAACTCCAGTATATTATGCTGGAGTTCTAGTGTATTTATGCTGGAACTCCATCTTATTATGCTGGAACTCCAGCATAATATACTGGAGTATTTTTCGGGTTTTAAATAGTGTTTTCGCTCAGATTTATCTTTACATAAAAAGTGATAAAATTTTAATTACTTTTGAAATTGGGCTAATTTTGAACGACCAATTATAAATCTAACTATTTTTAAATTTCTCCCATTTATACTTCACGCTTGTGCACTGGCCTAAAAAGGTTATGAAAATTTAGCCCAAAAGAGTTGGATTTTAGACGAAAACGAATCTCTGAGAACTGAAAAAGGGTTGTGAAAATTTACATTAGAGTACGGACGTTATGTGAATTTACAATTACAGTAGAGTATGGTTTAGCGTTTGGGTAACTAAGATCATCTCAAAGGCTGCATTATTTCTGCAAGAAATGGTGTTTTTTGGCTCAATGCAACACTAATTCTTGCACCATTATAGAGCATGAATTTGGTGCAACACTATTCATCGCTCCAAATTTGGCTTATTATTATTTTATTCAATCTTTTTATTTTTTGGACTTTTAATTTATCATATATTGTTTATATAATTAATTTTTATATTACGATCTTTATAATTTTAATTTTATATCCCTTTTTTTGATATATTAATTTTTGTATATATTATATTTATATAAAATTATAAGTTAATTTTATTATTATTATAATTGTATAAAAAGAAATATAACCATTATTTAAAACTAAAAAATGCAAATATAAGATATCTAATGTTGCTAAAATTGAAAAGTGAAAACTAAAATTTAAAAAAGAAAATTAATAATACATAAAATAAAAATACTGCACAACATGATAATTGAGGACGAGCGTGATCTTAATGCACTAATTGAAGATGCGTGAATATCCAGCTCCTACAGTAGAAATGGTAGTAGATGAAGATCACCGATTTGAACAATTTTTAGCTCGACACAAAAAAAATTAAGGATAAAAATGCGCATTTTGCACTTAGTAATGCATTAATCGAGCATTTGTGGGAGAATAGATACGGAAGTTAAATATTTATGTGGTACTTAAATTAAATTTGACTACGATATAATATTTATTTAATTATCTTTTATCAATGATTTTACTTTTAGTTGATTTATCCTTTAAAATAATTTTGTAATAAATGATTATATAAATGATGAATGTGAATTATATATAATGAAAATGGAAAAAAGAAAAAGATAGTATTAGTTTGAAGGAAATAAAAAATAAAAAGTAAATAGAAGATAATAATATAATATAGAAGAGAGAAGATTTAGTGTAAAAATGGTGTAATGGTTAAAGTAAATTTGGTGTTACACCATTTTGGTGTCAAATTTGATGTGAAATTTGGTATTAGAGTTGGAGATGGCCTAACAGACAAGTATAATTTAGGTTGCTTAATGATTTATGACATGTAACATAATTAATGTACCTTGCGCTCATGCATGCATAAGCATAATTGGATATAAACACGTGTGCGACCACGCACATGTATGACAATACTATCTCCGTCTCATATTAACAGTCGCGGTGGTTACTAATAATAGTTGTCTCAAGTTATATTATTTTAGAAACTAAAGGTAAAATTAATTATTTTTTTCCTTTTTTACTCTTAGTAATGTCACACCTCCTTTTTTCCCGAGGCGATAGGGAATAAGGAATTTTTTCAATTAAAGTGACATTATTCGAAATGAGATTATTTGTTTATTTCAGAGTCACCACTTGGGATAATTTTATGGTGTCCCAAGTTACTGGTTTATTTCAAATCCTAAATCGAGGAAATGACTCTACTTTTGGTGAACGAACACAGAAGACCGAATAAGAAATTCTATTAACCTAGGAGAAGGGGTTAGGCATTCCTGGGTTCCGTGATTTTAGCACGATCGCTCAACTATTAATAATTGGCCTAATTATTTGATTTATTACATGTTTTAAACCTATTGTGCATTTTTAACTTTATAACCGCTTTTATTTATTTAATTAACCACTTTTAATATTTATGGAATTTATTAGAACAAGTCGCGATGTCGCGCACTTGTTTATTTTTGTACACATTGCAAATTGCGTCGCGGGAACTGTACCCACGATCTACATGTTTATTTTATTAATGTTTGAAGTTGAGGTCCGGTCACATAAAATGCACACCCGAATTGAGGATTATCTATCGTGACCATGCTACGGGAACCGTACCCATAGCCACGATGATTTATTAATATTGCGTAAAGAAAGATACGGTGTTTATGATTTTTCTAAACTAATTTGAGATTATTATAAGGTCAAGAGTTACGGGATTATTGTGACAAAAGTGATGTGCTCTGGTTTTATGAATAATACTTAAAATTTTAAAGTCAGTTGATCAAAATTACAACTTAAAAATTATGCGTAAAATTTACCAATGCTTATAATGATCGATTGGGCCAAAAACTTACCATTTGCTGCCAACCAAAAAGATAGCAGCTGAATGTAAAAATTGCACGGGGCGTCCTATTTGGTCGCCCCCATTTAACTTATACCTATTTTTTTTAAAAGTTTTAACTTGTACCCACTTTTTAAACAACTTCAGCCCCCTTTCTCCTCCTCCTCCTCCTCCTCCTCCTCCTCCTCCTCCTTCTCCTCCTCAAAGTTTTATCTTTTCTTTTTCTAGAAGTAAGGTTCATCCCTAAATAATCTACTTACAAAAACGGCTCTGCACCAAGTAATCTTAATACTGTCAATTATCAACTATTGTACTGGTTTTAACATGTGAGAGGAATAAATATTGATACATGTTACGATGTTACCCACAACGCTTCAGTGTACCTCCTTTCTTCCCTAGTCCAAGAAAAAAAATAAACTACACATGAAATCACAAGGATAAATAATAAAAATACTACTCTTTTTCTATTATTCTAAAATTACAGATCTCGTGAAGTTTAATATTAAAAGCTTTGCTCCAGTAGGTAGAAAGACTGGTTGTATGAGGCCAAGGAGATGATTAATGCATATAACATATGTAAATTGAATGTATCACTTTTCAGAATTTGGTCGCACACTTCTGCATCCAATCCTTCATCTCTTGTGAGTTAACAGCATTTACATGATCTACTTACAAAATAAAAACTTCAGCTCTAGAGCTGAAGTTTGACAGTTACAAAATAAAAACTTCAGCTCTAGAGTTGAAGCTTACAAACAAAAACTTCAGCTCTAGAGCTGAAGTTTGCCAGTTATAAATAAAAACTTCAGCTCTAGAGCTGAAGCTTACAAACAAAAACTTTAGTTCTAGAGCTGAAGTTCAGGCCCGCTACTAGAATGCTGAAGTTTTGCGTGATTTTATTTGTTACTTCAGCCCCGTATGCTGAAGTTATGCGACAAAACGAATACACTTGCAATTATTTTTGCAAAGCGGGCACAAGTTAAAATGTGACACAAAAAATGGGTATAGATGCAAATACCCCATTTAATCCTTAAGAACCCAAACCAACTTAACTAACGATCAAAGGCTCACTATCATTCTTTTAGTTCGGCCAAAATTAAAATTTTCATTCAATATTTTCTCATATTGATACAGCCACTTACTAAGAAATTGACTCATACCACAAAAGATAGAACAAGACTAACTTTCAGTAATAGAACTCAAAGGAAACCAGCAAATCTAAAATAATCACCAACAAATATAAAACAATCTCAAACACAAGTTATTAACACGAATAGAAGTAAAGTTTCAGGCATTTATTTATATTAAAAGTAATAGTAGAATAAAGGTTAGAGAATAGGACCTCAAGATGCTTCTTCCGCCAAAAAATGAAACAAGTTTCTTGGACGGAGTTCTCCAATGGAATCTCGCCTTCGACCAGAGAACCTTGGTGACGCTGGGAACTCGAACAGAGCTCGAAAGAGACTTCGGCGGTGACCTCAAACTCGATTGAAAATGGTATTTTAAAGGCTAGTTTTAAGCGTGTTTTATTGGAAACAATTGGGGCTATTTTTTACGTTAAAAAGCTGCTAGTTTTGGTGGTTGTTCATGGTTGTTTCAGCTATTTTTGAGTGGTTGTTCAAGGGTGGAAAGAGGTGGCATTGTGCTATTTTTGCAGCTGCTCTTGGAGCCGTCCTAATTGGATTTTTTTGGGATTGTTTTGAAGCTGCTCTTGGCTGCATTTGTAGAGCTCCTACATGGTGGGTTTTTGGTATTTTCGAGCGGGTTTGAAGGGCTTTGAGAGCTGGTTTCAATGGAAAAAAATGACGGAGCTGGGCTATTTTGGGGCTGGAAAAAGGTTGGCTATTGTTGATGGGTTTCAATGTGTTTTGAGGTGAGTTTTCGTGTAAAAATGGTGAAGAAAATGGTCAGATCCAAGGTTCTTTCATGGTTATTCTTGGTTGAGATTTTTATGAGGAAGAAGAGAAGCTGAAGCTTTTGCGTTTTTTGTTAGGAAGAAGAAGATGATCCTCCCATGTCTTTCTCGTACTCTCTCTATCTATCCGTTTCTATCCCCTTTTTCTATTTTTAGAGTGGTCAATATGTAATTGTGTATGTGCTTGTCATGAAATATTTTGTGAGTGGTCCCTATGCAAAAAGTGAAGGAGCAAGAATATTTGAGTAGTTCCAAAAGATGAGTGTAGTGTGAATTTGCGAAAAAATAAAAAAAATCCAAGTGAGTCCCAAAAAATGCATGAGTCAAAACGCTCTGTATAATGCAAGAGTGGATTTTCGGGTGCTTATTCCATGAAGGTCATGTGAGGTTGTTACAAGGGATAATGAAGAATCTTTACAACTTGGCCATTTCTAATTGGCTCTTATATTTTGTTTTATTCTTAAATTATTTTCTTTTTAAGAAAAATTACAATGATGAAATATTAGCTAAAATATCTCTTAAAAAAGAATATATAATTTTTTATATTTTTTTATATAGTAAAAAATTAGGTGCTCACAGCTGCCCCTCTTTGCTTGAAAACATAAAGAGTTTTCAGGTAAAGACAAAGTGAGTCGTGTGACTAATTTTTTACCAAATCTTTATTCAAAGGGGAAAATAAACAAAGAAAAGGGTGCAATCGAGTCCTGGTTTTGGACAGCCTACATATCCCGGTTTATAAAGGAATCAGGTCGCGTGTAGTTCAAGAAGAATAAAGAAATGATAAGTTGGCAAGTCGAGTGAGGTTTCGTCGAGGCTCCGGTCCGTAGTCCTGTTATTACATCAAAACTAAAATTAAAAAGACTAACTAAGCCTATCAGCTACGAGTTACAAGATTCATATCTATGAGCCTTCTTAAGCTTGATCTTATGTCTTGGTTGGATCTTCATGCGGACTCTGATATGAATCTTGATACTTGTTAGTTGCAGGTGTTGATTCATTCCTTTTTTAGCTTCTCGGATCAAGGCGGAAAATGCAAAGCTTGTGACTTCAATCATGTCTTGAGCAGTCCACATCTTTTCTATGCTTCTGCACTTTGAGTTTACTTCTTTTTCTTTTATTTTAGTTTGAGACTTCTTCTTTTGGTCGTCTCGAACCCTCTGTCTCGAGGTATAACCTGCTCAGACACAAAAACAAACAAACGAACAGAATTTTTCTGTCCCAGTTTTTACTAGAAAAATTCCGTGAGTTATTTGTAGCCAAAACTCTATACTACTTCATTATTGAAAGAAATAAGAGTCAGGATTGTGTATCCTTAGGAAAAAGAGATTATGGAGGTGATCCTATGTTTAAAATGAAATCAATTAGGGATTGGAGACCCTATTGTTGGAAAATCTTCAACTAGGGAGTGGTGACCCTATGTTGGCATCAGGTTATGCTGGCATCAACTAGGGAGTGGAGACCCTACGTTGGCATCAACTAAGGAGGAGACCCTATATTGGAAAATCATCAGGTTATGCTGGCATCAACTAGGGAGTGGAGACCCTATGTTGAAAAATCATCAGGTTATGCTGGCATCAACTAGGGAGTGGAGACCCTATGTTGGAAAAGTCATCAGGTTATGCTGGCATCAACTAGGGAGCGGCACCCTACGGCACCCTATGTTGGAAAGTCATCAGGTTATACTGGCATCAACTAGGGAGCGGGACCATGTCACGACCCGAATTTTCCACCCTCGGGAGACGTGATGGCACCTACTCATGAAAGCTAGGCAAGCCGCATTTTATAGAATCACTAACCCTTTTTATTATCCCTTTCTAACAATTTAAATCAACATGCATTCAACAGTTAAATATTAACGATAAATAAATATATGCGGAAGACATAATCTAATAACTTAATCAAAACCAGTACAACAATACCAACATACACCTCTACCCGGAATCCGGTGACACAGTATCAGAGACTAACTATGAATACTACATATAGATGTCTGGAAAGAAAGGTACAATCTATCTCTGAAGTAAATGGGAACATAATACATATAAAGATAGAAGAGAACGTCGGGCATGCGGACGACTGCATGAATACCTCGAGATATCTAACTGGACTAAAGGCAGCCACCCAAAGCTACGGTCCAAAAGCTACTGCTCCGGGATCTGCACATAGTGCAGAGTGTAATATCAGCACAATAGACCCCATATGTGTCGGTAAGTGCCTGGCCTAATCCCGGAGAAGTAGTGACGAGACTAGGACCATACTCCAAATAAATCTGTGCAGTATATACTGTGCAGCGGAAAATAAAACAGAGATAAATAAGTAAAGATGGGAGGGGGTACATGCTGTGGGGGAATATCAATACCAATAGCGAATTAAGAGAAATGCATGAGAACAATTTAGAATTTACAGTAGAACAATAATAACATTGTTGCGGCGTGCAACCCGATCCCTATCATTTATCACCGTTGCGACATGCAACCCGATCAAATTATATCATTATTGCGGCGTACAACCTGATCCATTTATATCATTGTTGCGGCGTGCAACCCGATCCATTTATATCATTATTGCGGCGTACAACCTGATCCATTTATATCATTGTTGCAGTGTGCAACCCGATCCAATTATATTATTATTGCGGTGCGCAACCCAATCCACATATACAGTTCCACACCCAACACAACAACCGGCAAGGGATCAATAAAGAAACAACGCCATCCCGACAAGGTAATCGACAATAAAAGTAGAAATACAACAGGGCAAGAGAAAACCAACTATAACCAAACTTGTTCCAACATCTAACTACCTCAACTAGCACCAATACTCAATCATAAGTAATTTCCACGAGCGTAATCATAATCCTTTCTCAACATAGAGATTTAACAACTTAGGCATTTGTAGTATCCATTAAGAACACAACAATTTCAATTTAAGACTCACGGTCATGCTCGACACCAACGTATAAATACTCGTCACCATGCCTGTACGTCATACTCAACAAATAACATGTAGAAAATATGACACAACTCATAATCCCTCAAGTTAAGGTTAGACCGAACACTTACCTTGATGCCACGAACACAATTCACGTTTCAACTATCGCTTTAGCCCTTGATTCCACCACCAATTCGCTCGTATCAAGTCACAAGTTACCTAATTATATCAATAAACGCTAAATGAATCAATTCCAATACATGAAAATGAGTTTTCCAAAGTTTTACCCAAAAAGTCAAAAATCGCTCTCGGGCCCACAAGGTCAAAACCCGAGGTTCGAATCGAAACCCGATTACACATTCCCCCACGAACCTAAATATATAATTTGTTTTGAAATCAGACCTCAAATCGAGGTCCAAATCCCCAATTTTAGAAAAAACCTAGGTTATACCCTAAACACCCAATTTTCCCTATGAAAATTATTGATTTTGAGTTGAAATCATGTGCAAAGACGTTAATGATTGAAGAAAACGAGTTCCAATTGACTTACAATCCATTTGGAAGAAGAGTTGTCTTTGAAAAATCGCCCAAGAGCGTTTTGATTTTGAAAGAGTGTGAAAAATGAAAGATTTTCGGCTAAGTTATAAAATTGCAGGTTGCAGATGTCGCAATTGTGACTAGGGTTTGCAATTGCGAACCCTGACTTCTGCTAGACTCGCATTTGCGAAAATAGGTTCGCATTTGCGAAGTGGGAATTGCGAACAAAAGTTCGCATTTGCGATAACTAACTCAAAAGGGGTGTATCACATTTGCGAAGGAAAAATATCGCATTTGCGAGGAAGATCTGGCCTGGGCTATTTCGCATTTGAGACTCAACCTTCGCATTTGCGAGCCAAGCCTCACAAATGCAAAGCCTGCAGAATGCCACAGCTGAAGTCTGCAACTTTCCAAGTCCAAAATCCACCTCGTAGCCTATCTGAAACTCATCTGCGCCCTCAGGCTCCAAAGCAAACCTGCACCCCAACCTAAAAACATCATACAGACTCGCTCATGCATTCAAATCACAAAAATAACATCAACAACTATGAATTTAGCATCAAAATCCCGAAATTTCTTAAGAACTTCAAATTTTCCAATTTTCTAAAAAATGATTCAATTCACGTCGTTTCAAGTCCGTTTCTTACCAAATTTCACATACTTATCTTAAATCACATATAAGACATGTATCGGGCATCGGAACCAAAATACAGGCCTGATACCATCAAGTTCTAAACACATTTCATTTTCAAAACTCATAAATAATTCCAAAAAATAATTTTCTTTAAAAATTTATTTTTCGGGCTTGGGACCTCAGAATTCGATTCTGGGCATATGCCCAAGTACCATATTTTCCTACGGACCCTCCGGGACCGTCAAATCACGGGTCGGGGTCTGTTTATCCAAAATGTTGTCCGAAGTCAACTTAATTCATTTTAAAGCCAAAATTCATCAGTTTTCACAAATTTTCACATATTAGCTTTCCGGCTACGCGCCCGGACTACGCATGCAAATCGAGGTGAGACAGAAAGAGGTTTTAAGGCCTCGGAACACAGAATTTACTTTTAAAACAAGTGATGACCAAAGGTCATCACATTCTCCATCTCTAAAATAATCGTTCGTCCTCAAATGGACAGAAAGAAGGAAGTACCTAAGTCGGGGAAAAGATGGGGATAACGGCTCCGCAGATCGAACTCGGACTCCCAGGTCGATGCCTCAGCAGGATGACCTCTCCACTGAACATGAACAGAAGGAAAACTCTTCGATATCAACTGACAAACATGCCGGTCTAGAATAGCTACCTGCTCCTCCTCATAAGACAAGTCTTTGTCCAACTGGACAGTGCTGAAATCTAAGAGGTATGGATTGTCGTGATAGTTCCGAAGCATGGACACATGAAAAACTGGATGCACGACTGATAAGCTCGGCGGAAATGCAAGTCTGTAAGCCACCTCTCCCACTCGATCAAGAATCTCATATGGGATAATGAACCTAGGTCTAAGCTTGCCCTTCTTCCCAAATCTCATCACGCCCTTCATAGGTGACACTCGAAGCAATACCTGCGCACCAATCATGAAATCCAAATCACGAACCTTATGATCGACATAACTCTTTTGCCTGGACTGAACTGTACGAAGCCTATCCTGAATAAACTTGACCTTTTCCAAAGCATCTTGAACCAAATCCGTACCCAACAACCGAGCCTCTCCCAGCTTAAATATCCAACCGGCGACCGACACCGCCTGCCATACAAAGCCTTATAAGGAGACATTTGGATACTCGACTGGTAACTGTTCTTTTAGGCAAACTCTGCTAACGGCAAAAACTGATCCCACGAGCCTCCAAAGTCAATGACACAAGCTTGGAGCATATCCTCCAAAATTTGAATGGTCCACTCTGACTGCCCGTCTATCTGAGGATGAAACGTCGTGCTCAACTCAACCCGTATGCCCAACACTCGCTGAACTGCTCTATAGAAATGTGAGGTAAATTGCATACCTCGATCCAAAATGATAGACACGGGCACACTATCAAGACGAACAATCTCCCAGATATAGATCTCAGCTAACCTCTCGAAAGAATAGGAGACTACCAGAAGAATGAAATGTGCTGACTTGGTTAGCCTATCAACAATAACCCACACTGCATCAAACTTTCTCAGTCCGTGGGAGTCCAACAACGAAGTCCATAGTAATACGCTCCCACTTCCACTCAGGAATCTTAATCTTCTAGAACAACCTACCGGGCCTCTGATGCTCGTACTTAACCCGCTGACAATTTAAACACTGAGCCACATATGCGACTATGTCCTTCTTCATTCTCCTCCACCAATAATGCTGCCGCAAATCCTGATACATCTTCGCGGCGCTCGGATAAATAGAGTACCGGGAGCTATGGGCCTCCTCTAAAATCAACTCTCAAATTCCATTCACATTAGTCACACAAACTCGACCCAGCAATCTCAAAACTCCATCATCACCTCAGGTAACCTGCTTGCACCTCCGTGCTGCACCATGTCCCTAAGGACATACAAATGAGGATCATCATACTGCAAATCTCATATATGCTCCAATAAAGAAGAACGAGCGACTGTGCAAGCTAACACACGGTTGGGCTTAGAAACATCCAAACTCATGAACTGATTGGCCAAAGCCTGAACATCCAAAGCAAGTGGCCTCTCACCGACCGGAATATAAGCAAGACTGCCCAAACTGGCTAACTTCATACTCAAAGCATCAGCCACCACATTGGCCTTTCCCAGATGATATAATATGGTGATATCATAGTCCTTTAATAGCTCCAACCACCTTCATTGCCTCACATTCAACTTCTTCTGCTTGAACAAGTATTGCAGACTCTTGTGATTCGTGAACACCTCACATGCCACGCCATACAGATAATGCCTCCAAATCTTCAATGCGTGAACAATGGCTGCCAACTCCAAATCATGAACCGGATAGTTCTTCTCATGAATCTTCAACTACCGCAAAGCATAGGCAATGACCTTGCCATCCTGCATCAACACCGCACCAAGTCCAATACGAGATGCATCATAATAAACGGTATATGGCCCTGAACCTATGGGCAAAACCAATACTGGTTCCGTAGTCAATGCTGTCTTAAGCTTCTGAAAGCTCACCTCACACTCATCTGACCACCTGAACTAGGCACCCTTCTGGGTTAACCTGGTCATCGGGGCTGCGATAGATGAAAACCCTTCCACGAACCTACGATAGTAGCCAGCCAATCCCAAGAAACTCCAAATCTATGTAGCTGATGCTGGTCTATGCCAGTTCTTAACTGCCTCAATCTTCTTCGGATCAACCTAAATACCGTCTGTTGATACGACATGACCCAAGAATGTAACTGAACTCAAGCAGAACTCACACTTTGAAAACTTGGCGTACAACTAACTATCCCTTAAAGTCTGAAGAACTAGTCTAAGATGTTGCTCATGCTACTCCCGGCTACGGGAATAGATTAAAATATCATCAATGAAGACTATCACGAACGAATCCAAGTAAGGCCTGAACACTAGGTTCATCAAATCCATAAAAGCTGCTAGGGCATTTGTCAACCCGAATGACATTACCAAGAACTCATAATGCCCGTACCAAGTGCGGAAAGCTGTCTTAGGGACATCAGTGCCCTAATCCTCAACTGATGGTAGCCAGATCTCAAGTCAATCTTTGAGAATACCTTGGCACCCTGAAGCTGATCAAACAAATCATCAATCATCGGCAACAGATATTTATTCTTGATTGTAACCTTGTTCAATTGCCGGTAATATATACACATTCACATCGATCCATACTTCTTCTTAAAAGACAACACTGGTGCACCCCAAGGCAAAACACTGGGTCTAATGAAACCCTTTTTCAAGCAAGTCTCAAAACTGCTCCTTCAACTCTTTCAACTCAGGCGGGGCCATACGATACGGTGGGATAGAAATGGGCTGAGTGCCCAGAGCCAAATCAATACAAAAGTCAATATCTCTATCGGGTGGCATACTCGGCAAGTCTGAAGGAAATACCTCAGGAAACTCACGGACAACGGGCACAGAATCAATAGAAGGGACCTCAGCACTAGAATCACGAACATAGGCCAAATAGGCCAAACACCCCTTCTCGATCATACGCCAAGCCTTCATATATGAGGTAACACTACGGGAGAATAACCAGGAGTCCCTCTCCACTCTAAACGAGGTAAACCCGGCAAAGCTATAGTCACAGTCTTGGCATGACAGTCCAAGATAGCGTGATAAGGTGATAACCAGTCCATCCCCAATATGATATAGAAATCAACCATGTCTAGAAGAAGCAAATTTACTTGAGTCTTAAGACTGCCAATCGCAACTATACAAGAATGATGTACTCAATCTACCACAGTAGTGTCACCCACTGGTGTAGACACATATATAGGGGCACTCAAGGAATCACTAAGCATGACCAGATGCAGTGCAAAATAAGATAACACATAGGAGTATATAGACCCTGGATCAAATAAAACTGAAGCATTTATGCTACAAACCAGAATAGTACCTGTGATAACTGCATCGGAAGCCTCAGCCTCAGGCCTGGCTGGTAGAGCATAAAATTGGGGTTGGGGCCCACCACCCTGAACTACATCTCTAGGACGGCATGCTGCTGGCTGGCCTCTACCTCTAGCGGCCTGAGCTCCACCTCTAATATCTCTACCTCCACCTCTAGCACCTCTACCCCCACCCCTAGCTGGCGGAGCGGCGGCAAAATACCTGGTGCCTGAACGATAGCACGGGAACCCTGCTGCTGCAACTGAGTGTAAGCACGTGATTTTTTGCCCTATATGAGAATTACTCCCAAAAATTCAAAAATAAATAGTTTTGTGTTGTGTGTGATTTTTGCGAATTTTTGTGTTATTTTTCTTTTATTGTTTGTATTTGTCTGTGCATGTGTATTTGTTTAAATTAATATAAAATACAAAAATATGTTGCATTTGCATCTTTTTGGTTTAATTGTACAATTAAGAGTAATTAAGTTTTGTTTTACAAAAATAAATGTCACAAAAAAATAATATACTTTGCATTTTAGCATTTAAAGGTCTAGTAGTGTGATTATATTTTAAATTGGTATTTAATTGTGTGTGTTAATTGTTAGTAGAAGTTAATTTGATTTTTTTTTTGTAATTTAATCTAGGATTTTAATGTTTTAAATTAGGAATTAAAAGAAAAGAAAAGAAGTGGAAAATAAAGAGAAAAACGGATTGGGCCGTTTTGATTTGGACCAAATCCAGGCCAAAACACCCCTATACCCGGTCCAATTCAACCAGCCTCAGAGACGGGCGAAACGACGTAGTATGATGTTGAAACTACGTCGTTTCGTCGTCTAAGATCTCAGCCAACCGTTCCACTCAATCCAACGGTTGAGATCCCCTCTCCCTTACCTGTTTAAATGACCTAGTCCATTCCCATGCCCGGTCCGCCCCATCGCCCTCTAAACGACGTCGTTCCCATGTTCATGATCAATCCAGGCCGTTGATCTCATCAGATCAAACGGCCAGGATTCATTTCCCCCTTGAGTATATATTCATAATCCCTTGCCCTACCCCCTAAGCCAAACACCCCACCTTCGTCGTCTCTGACAAAAAAACCTAGTTCACTCAAATCACCCTAGATTAACACCCTAACTTCGCCTTCACATCCTCATTCCAAATATCCAAATACCTTCCCTCAAACCTGCCTGGAATTTGTCGAATATTGATTTTGAGCCAAGAACCCTAGCCGTCACCACAAGATCCTTGATGGCGGCGCCAAACCTAAACTATACCAAATCAACATCCCTCAAACCCCATACCACCCTCAACACAAATCCCTACCCTTAGTCTTTCGAATCATCCCAGAACTGGTCGAATATTCGATCGAAGAATCCCCAAACTTTGTCTTCTCCGATTAGCCCCAAATTTACACCTGTTGACCCCCATGCTTCCCTGGTCCTTAGTCCACCGGTATTTCCCCTCCAATACCCCTCAAACCACTTGAATGTCGAGTCAAAGATCGAAGCCTTGGTCTCATTAACTCGAAGATTCAACAGAATGGCGAAGATTTGGACCGACCTGGACCTTAGCCATGTGCTTTCACTTTGAGAACACATGATTAAGGTCCACCCCGGCCAAAGAATTTGAAGGACTTTGCGGTTTTGTTCGATATGACTTGTTTCCGGTATTTTTCTTCTTCTTTTCTTCCTGTTTCTTTGTTTAAGTTCCTGGAAATTTTGGTTTATTTTTGTTTGAAATCCTCGTTTTCATCTGTTTCTCTTCCTGCTTCATTTATTTGTGTCCGTGATGAATTAAAGTTTGTTCGTATAGGTTAGTTTATAAAATGAGTTAAGTTGAGTCTGTTCGTGATGAATTAAGTTTGTCCGTCATGTTGAATTGAATTGATTAGTCATTCTTGTTGGTTTCAAATTCAGTTAAATATATGTGTCATCTCATTAGCTTCAATTCGTTTTATCTCAGTGATTGATTGGTTTTGATGTTTGAATGTTGTTGAAACAGATTAGTTAATGGTGTTCTTTGGTTTGTTTTTGTGAGCTTTAAACTGATGAACCATTAGATTAAGGAAATGGTGAACTAATTAAACTAATGAAATAGTTTAATCAGTAATGTGGGGTTGATGACTGTTTAAAACACTTTTAAGGTCAGAAAACAGAAGTCATGGGCACTATTTCATAAGGCTGTCAGGGCACGCTTGAAATCTAAATCAGACTGCCCATGTTGGGCAATAAAATAATAAGGTTAAGGGATGATGGGTACTGACAGTTCTTGTTGAGTGCTTATAGAATAATCAAGAATAGTATGGGAGGGTTAAAAGGTATTGATTAAACAATAAGTACCCTTAACCTCTGAATTAAAACAAGACATACTGTAGTGGTTGTCAGGGAATATTGAAAAGGTTTTCTGATTTGTGAAATGTTCTTAGTAGTTGGACAGTCAGTAGAGTATGGGTATAAATAGGAGTCATTTGGGACTAATTAAGAATGGGATTTTGACTCTAAAAGTTTAGAGTTAGAAAAATTTGAGTTGGCTTGATTTTGAACATTAGAAATTCAGTATTGAGAGCTTAGAAAGTTGGTTGACTTTTAACACAAGAGTTTAGTTTTAGAGAGTGAAAACAGGTTATCTTTTGTCCTGAGATCAGTAGTTTGAGAGTCTTTTACAGTGTTCTATTTTGAGTGTTAAACAACAAAAAATCAGAACTGTCCATTGCATCTTTTGCACTTCTGGTTCATCCATGTTCTGTTTGTGATTGCTGGTTTATTTCTCGGATATTGCTGGGGTGTCATTTGGTTTGTTTCCGAGTTTGGTTGGGTCATTTGTCACTGTTTCATTGGTGTGTTTGCTGGGATTCTGCTGGTATTATAAATCTGTTGTTGGACCAATCTGTTACTTTTGTTGTTGCTCTGTTGTTTGCCTTTGCTGCTTGATTCTCATCCCCCTCTTCTTCTTGTATTCCAATACCAGGTACACTACCCTGAACCACATTGATGTAAGCTCGTTGAAGTTTGAAATGAAATGTTCGAAGGGTTTAATGTTCAAATGAAGACTGCCTGTATTTTAATTGATAGTAGTTATATGTTTTCCTGTTATATAGATGGTAGTTATGTGTATAATTAAAACTGTTTCTTAAGGTGGGTTATCTGTTAAACGTTGTATAATATTGAACTGTTGAATTGAAT